>JAECUM010038776.1:0-22495 GCA_016617855.1 Megalonaias nervosa | reverse complement strand
GCAAATTAATTTTTTCTAAATTTTATAAGCAATGTTCGAAAATTTAACATTAGTCGATGGACTTAGTAGTAAAATTAAAAAGTTAATGGTTAATGGCCAGCAATTATCAGTTGAATTTAATGATGAAATTTCAGGTATTTATTTTAGTAAATTTGATAGAATAAAACTCTCGCTTATTAAATCAGATAACAGCAAATATTTTGATTATCTTGAAAAGTTGAGAGATGAGTTTATGCTGAAATACGATAATCTTCTTGATCCGATCAGTAAAGAAAAATACACAAAAATAAATAGTGACCTGATAGCAATGGAATGGTTATTTGAATGTCATCGAAAAGTAAGCGGAAAATTAAATTTTATTTGTATAAACACGATAATGAATTATTCTTGATGGTTACTATTGATATATTAATAGATATATTAATAATAAGTGAGGAAGTTCCTTAAAGGGAGATAACTCTATCTGCCTGTATTTTAAAAGGAGATAACTCTGTCTTCCTTGTATTTTGAAGGGAGATAACTATGATAGGTTGTCTTCTTTACATTTTGAAGGGAGATAACTCTGATAGGTTGTCTCCCTTGCATTTTTTAATAAATTTTGTTTATAAATAATTATATTTTTATTTACTGATAAATAACAATTTGTTTTAAGAAACATCTTTGTTTTATGATTTTGTCAAGTTTCTTGCTTCTTTCAGATTTTTTCACAGATAATAATTAAGATAGAAAGAAAAATACAACAATGAATAAGCCACGCCTATTGTGTAAGCTACTCTTAGATTTCCAAGTATTGGTCAGCCCCTTATCTAGTTTGGGTTCCGCCCCATGCTTAAACTTCTACAGACAAAAGCACACTCTCCCACCATGTCACCACTTGGTGGGCACACTTTTTGCACTGAACCTTGGGTTTGATTATGGGGGAGAGTGTGCAGAAATCTGTTGAACGTAGAGAAGGACTCCGTATTATATTTTTGAATCATTACAACAGTAGTAATAGTAAATGAGTTATTTCTATCTAAGAGACCCCCTTACCCCGACAAAACATATTTTGTCAGAAATATGTTAGAAAGCCTTATCATGTGAAAGTCATTATTTTGAGCTGATAAAATGTCCATATAGAAGCGTTTTGGAGGGGGAAATGGGTCTCTGAGACAGAAACCTCATTTACTGTTACTACTACTTTCGCCCCTTCGTAGAATACGGTTGTTATATCGATCCTAATATTTGATAAAATTTGGGCTGTCATTGAAAACGATATATACGTATTTACGTAAAATTGATCAAAGAATTCATTGCAGCTAGAATATTTAGATGACGCAGTGTGAAATATGCAATATTTGCAAAACAATCGTTACCCTCACCCCTGGTAAAATGGAGAAGATATTTTCGTCTTATTCTTTGGCAAAATTAAAGCTGCCGTACATAACCTCATATCAATTTCGACGTAAAATTTATCAAGGAATCGATTGGAAAAGGAATTGTTGAGATGACGTTGTGGAAAACGTGCAATATTAACAAAATATTGTTGTGTGTATCCCAATACTTCCTCTTCGTTTGATTGTAGAAATAATTGTAAAAATACCTTGGTCGCCGATTTGCTGATTAAGCTTTAACACAAGATAACGACTGATATAGTTCAAATCGAAATTATTAGTAAAGTTCGCATTGTGTCACTAACAAACAGAATATTAAAGGAATAAATGTGCCACGGTTAGATTAACGAGATCTCACCATACGAGGATATTTGTTTTGATCACGTGGCAATATGGAATCGGCGTTCACCTGACTTAGTAGGGCGGAGTGCAACACAGGGAGCATACTAAGCAGGAAACCAGGCTAAGCGAAGAATCTCGGGGTGTAATATCAGGTCTTTACGTATGATAGCACACGAAACATAATTGATCTCGTTTTAAGGTATGCATTATCTCTCGAATTTTATTATGTATTATAACCGAGGAACATGTTTACAGCGAGCAGATTTTAGTTACTTCCTGATCACATCGGTTTTTGAGAAATCTCTTGCGGATTCCTTGGACTTGAAGCTCTGGACTATTTGGGTTAACCACATGGAAATGTTTATGTGCATATTTTATGCCCGTGCTCTTGAATCTGGTGGACAAGCATTTTTGCACCATTTATAATATTCTGACTGTTTTGTTGAATTGTTTTTATTAATACTCGTTTTCTCTATACTGTTGTATCTTATTTGAAATTATCGTCTGAATCACTGACGTCTTCAAGTTTAGAACGTTCATATTACCTACTCCCTCATTATTCTGGTTAAGGGACTTGATTCAAAATCTAGGAAAATTTAGACCAACTAAAATATTTTTTTTTTTTTTTTTTTTTTTTGTTTTAATGAGATCAGTCCTGCTCAAGACATTTTCAGAACATTGGTAAATTTAAATATTTTTATAGAGAACGAATTCATATGCAGAGAAAAGAACATGGACACGGGTCATAAGTTTCATTTTATGAATATCGCGAACAGTTTAACGAATGCTATTTCTGAAACCTTTTAACGGTATATGTTAGAAATGTTACTTAGACACTGTATTCGCATATTTTGGGAGTATTGACAAAGAAAGTTCGATGGTAAACGTTTAAGTCATTTACAGGTCTGATGAAGTTATTAGCCGTCTGTTAGGTAGACAGTTGTCACGTACATTGCAGAAGAGATCTGGTATTGGGAAGATGAACCTGTAGATTGATTTGTTATTGTCTTCACAACCTGTGAAGGGAATGTATAGGATGGTCATATTTTATGCACACACCTTATTCAGTATTCATTAAATCTATTTTATATGAAGTATTATTAGAAAAGGGCTTGTCCTGTTGGGTATTCAACATTAAAATTCAGTGAAAATACGTAAATGAAAGCAGTCCTTTATTTACAACTTGACTTGACACAAACAAGAGCTACGATAGCCAAGCAAACAAGAATTCTGAAAAAAGGATGGGAAAGTCAAAGATACATGGGAGTAGGATGGGCGATTTTCATAAAATGAAGAATGAACTGGTCACTCGAGTTACAACTTGGACAGCAATGCTGACAGTAATGGAAAACTTTAGCCATAAAATTCGCATGAGTACACAACCTACAACAACACCGTTATTGACACAACCATCTGACTTAGACGTTTGTGATCTTGAATGTGTCAGGATAGTAATAAACATACAAGGGAAGAAATTGCTAGTCGCGGGAATATACAAACCGCCCAGTTGCTTCAAAGCTGTAGTCAGCATCTCGAATTAAGTATACAGAGAGACCAATCCACTAATCCTGGCTTTTAATTTAATGGGAGATTTGAAAAAAAAGTCTCCTTCCAAATAATTAAATCTCCCTGTTGTCTAGGTCAAGCAATTGTCACCAGTATTAACCAACTCTGAGCATTTTAAAGAGTATTCTGAGACCCATATTGACCTTATTTTGGTGTCAAACTAAAGTTTTTCGCCAGGTAATTCGATAACATATCAGTTAACAGACATTTACAATATAATGTATCTTGCGCTAAACCAAGGTACGGAGGTTAGGACCGTTTTCTTTGATATTAGCAAGGCTTTCGACATAGTTTAGCATAAAGTATTCATAGTTTGGCATAAAGTATTGCTCAAACTGGAAAGTGTTGGTGTTCATCTACATTTGTTATTATGGTTTGAAGGATACTTACTGTCAAGAAAACAACGAGTTATTAGAAATTCTAAATCCTCAGATGTTCGATGCATCAACGCTGGAATCCCCAAGGGGTCCATCTTGGGGTCCTTATTGCTTTCATTTTCATCAATCATATTGAAGAGAATATAGAATTCTCTATGAGACTCTTTGCTGATGATACAAAATTTTATATAATAGTTGAAAAATATATCTTAGTTGTTGAAATCTTAACCTCAGATATTGAAAAGATACATGAATGGTCCAGATATTGGCAATTTACATCCGGATAAGACTGAACCAATGCCAATATCACGAAAACGGAACAATAGCCACCATCTTATAATATACATGTCCAAAACAAACCTGCAAGAGGTTACTCAGCACAAACATTTGGGGATTACATTAGCCAATAATACCACTTGGCACGCCCATATTAAATATATATCTGACATAGCCCGGGAAAATTAGGTTTATTTAAAAAGTTTTAACTGAATTGATTGCCTTTGGAAAAATGTAAAATTTTAGACTTTATCAAATGTTGATTACGCTGATCACGTCGGGGGCAACTATGCAACACACGATAAAGAATTACTAGAACAAAATAAATGTCGAGACGATGAGAATAATAACAGTTTAAACCAAAGATCCCCTACACAGTTGTAAGTAGTGTAGTGTATCCGGACAAGGGGAATTAGCATTACAGCCCCCCCCCCCCGGGACTGTATACGGACAAGATTTATACGGACAAAAATCACCCTGGGACTGTATACGGACAATGGGAATTTTGTATAGGGACAAGAGGAATGGAACAGGTAGGGCGAGTCACGGTACTGGACACTTGCAACATGTAGCAAGTACCGTGACGTCATGCCACCTGTGTCATTTCTATATGAAGTCTGAATCATTCACGTTCGTATTTGTGGATATTATAATATTATACCCAAATTATACAACTGACTAAAAAAATTTTAGATAAGAGAATAATGTTTTTGTGAGTTAAAAGATAAATTAAACAATCGAATAAATTTTTTTAGGCAAGAAAGAATAAATCTTTTCGAGGCAGTGGAGTGGCCCTGAAAAGGGCCTTTGGTTTTCTTCTTTGCCTTCTTCTAAGTTCTTCTATTCCTCCACCAACTTCTTATTTTCTGTCCTACACTTTTTTCTTCTTCTCATTCTTTTCCTCCTCCTGTTTTTCCTTCTCCTCCTCCTTTTCCTGTTTCTTCCTTTTTTCATTTTCTTCTTCCTTTTCTATTTTTTCGTTCCACTCCCTCATCCTCCTTTTGTCGTCTAAATCTTCCTTTTCGTCCTTTTCAATTCTAATCATCTCATTTAATATCTCGTTTCCTCTCTTTAAATTGTTGATTTCCATAGCCAATGTGTGCGGGCTATAAGCCCCAAGTTGCATTCTAAGTAGCATCTCCTCCACCATGCCTAGTGTGTCTACTACCTCCTGCAATCTTATCATTCTCTCCATGTTGCTAGTCATTTTTTATATTCAGCGTTGAATGGCGCGAATGAGCAAGCAAGAGGAATTATAGTCGCTTATGCACTGTGTGCTTGTGCGACTTGTTTCAGTCCAAGGCTGGACCTGAGGCCCTTTTCGGGGATCTCTGCCCTTGGCTGGGCGATAGCCCCTCTAGTGAAGCACTCGGCCTGGGTTGGATGCCGCACTAGGCTGGGCAACATTGCTCCACTAGAGAGGCACTTAACCCCGTGCTGGGCTTTTAGCCCAAGTGCTGGGCCTTTACCATAGCTTTTCCGATAGATCTTCGACCTCTGACATTCAGTCCATATCTACACAGCTGGCGAGGAAAGGAGGAGACGAAACCCAGAAAAGGGCGCGCAAAAACACCACGGAAGCGCCCCAGGGACAGCCACACAGGGCACACCAAGACCCGCCACCACGCGCCCCGACCTAACGGCAAGGTCGGGTTTAATGTCACATCTAGTCCAGTTATGCTAATGGACATCCTTATACCAATGTTGTGTGAGCCACTCATTCAATTGGTAAAGCACTCATTGAGTTTTAATTTTTGCTGTATTGGGTATTATTTGTTGAATATGAATTTTGCGTACATAGTGTACTTATCCGTTTTCCGAAAATTTGTACCAATCTGGGGAAGGTTTGCCCTTCCATTTTTATTGGCTTAATTTGGTGACTATGTATGTTTTGTTTTTGACGACGAGGCGGTATCGTAAGGATCACGTTTGTTTTGGTAGCGGGTCTTCATAAGCCAAATTGAAGACCCTCGGTTTTCTACGAACGCTATGCTTTTATATACTTCAAGCACGGACGTGAACGAAAACATCCCTTGCACTCACTTCACATATTATTTACTATCCACACCAACGGACGAGAATGCATAAAACACACACCTATTTACTATCCACACCAACAAACGCGAATGCATAAAACATACCATATTTATTATCCTCACCAACGAATGAGAAAACATAAAACACACACCTATTTACTATCCACACCAACGGACGAGAATGCTTAAAACATACCATATTTCCTATCCTCACCAAAGAATGAGAATGCATAAAACACACACCTATTTGCTATCCACATCATCGAACGAAATGCATAAAACACACCATATTTATTATCCTCACCAACGAACGAGAATGCATAAAACATACACACTATACTATCATCACAAACGAATGCGAACGCAAACACACACACACACACACACACACACACACACACACACACACACACACACACACACACACACACACACACACATCAGTAAAGAAGTGAATGTTTATAGTCACACTACTTCACATTCACACCAATTGGCAAATTGAATAGTGTCTCTTTTCTAGAGATCTGGTTAGCCCTGAGAAGGGCTGTTTTTCTAACTCCAAATACACCTGGTTAATGGTGACACCTTCCAGGCCGGGCACCACACACACAACGTCTGCTCCAGTCATTCTCCCAATTGATTTGTCTTGTTGGAAGTGCAGAGGGGGGTAGACTGGCCTCATCATCACAGTTTTCACTCTGAGGGATGGTGAAGACTTCCCTCTGTTTTCTATTCTGCAGCCGGGGATGATGTTGCTGACGCTGCGGCTCCCACTCTTGCCGCTATCTCTCCAACTCCTCCATAATCTCCTCCCAGTTTTCCATCTGGGGGACAGCGACTATTGGTACTGGTGGTAGTGATTGTGGTTGTGGCTGTAGCTGACGTGGAGCTGGTAGTGCCTGTGGAGGTGTCCTCACCTCAGGCTTCACCTCACACTTAGGCCTCATTATGAGGTGTGGCAGGATCCTTTTCTTCTTCTCTTTCTTCTTTTTCCTCTTCTCTTCCTCCTCTTTTATTCTGGATTCCTCCTGTATTGCCTCCTTAGTCAGTTCGTCTAAAATATGTCTGGCATACTCAAGGTGCATTTGGAGTTCCAACAATTTACTTATTCTGCTCATTCTTTATAGTTGTCTCGTTGACGATGGGTAGCCAGACTGACGATCGCGTTGATTTATATACTTGAAGCACAGACGTGAAGGTAAACATTCCCTAACACCAAAACTTATCATCACATCAAACGCGCGGACCTAAAAGAAGCACTCACGTTGACTTTTTACTTACAAACACAGACATGTACGATTTGACAAGACAAAGAAAGTTAAGTGCTTATAGACACATTTTTTTTTTAAACACACACACACACACACACACACACACACATTTGTTTTGGCGATTTGAATTAATATGTCTTTTCGAGAATATTGGGGTAGCCCTGAAAAAGGCTGTTTTTTTTGTTGACGGGGAGTGATGGCAATCTTTTTTACTGTCTAAGATTGCGCCCCCGTCTGGCAGCAGGCTTTTCTATACGAACCGGTCTGCTTCTGCGGAAAGAGAAGGAGAACTTTTTGGTGTCCACACTGCAGTCGACAAAACCTCTGTCTGGTTCTTGTTGCTGCTGCTTCTGTTGCTGCTTCTGTTGTTGTTGCTGTTCTCTCTGCTTCTGAAGTCTGTACTTCTCTGTCCATTCTTCTTGTTCTTTCTTGATTTCCTCTCTGAAGACCTCTTCTATCAGGTCTTGGGCTATGGCTAACATCCTGACATTCTTTATCTCTTCAGGCTTAGGTATCAGGTTTAGCCTGACACGATGTAAATTGACGTAAGCTTCGTTCAGCTAGGCTAGTCTGGAAGGCATGTTCATAGGTTGACGAGTCAACAGTGGATGGCCAGACTGGAGACCAACCCGCTTCATATGGTTCAAACGCGGACGCGGTAGAAAACATCCCTACTAGATTTTAATGGCGGAACGCTATGATAGCGAATGTCATGATGAAGGATAGAGAGAAAGTCAAAGAGCATATATTCACAATCTTTTTTTGAAAACAAACGACAGACACATTTTTCTTTTCAAAAACACAACATTTTTTGTTCAACCAACAATCAACTACTAACACTTAACAAGTAACAATAAAATCAAACAAATTATTTTTGACAAGGTTGACAGCGTTGTGAAATCATATGAGATTTCCATTGATGGAAGTCATGAGGCCATTGATGTACACTACGTTTCCTAGCTAAAGACAAAAGATAGCCATAATGGTCACAAAACCATCGATCTACTTTCTTATCATTTCTAGAAGAGTGACGATCAAAATAAGTCACTAAATGTTCTAAAGGATATCCAAGACTGCGTTGATAAAGAAAATACACACAATATTGTCCACACACCATGGAATCTGTGCCTTGTAATTTCACGTTATTGAATTGTGTCATCTGGGCATTTCTTCTCATAAAGTCAATAATGTCGTCTTCCAAAGGGGGTAATCCATACGAATCAAAATATTCCACACAATCCTCTTGAGGGAAGTAGACGGCAACCCAGTGAGTTCCTGGGAGATGACTTTCGTCCGTGTTGATGACATAAGCTTGATGGTCTTGAGGTTTGCGATGAGGTAGTTCATCTTTAGCGCACACGACAAGATTCCAAGATGCAGTATACGAACTGTTGTTCAAAAGGTAATAAAATTCCCAGGTATCCATTTTTTTTTCCATTTTTTTGTTTTGTTTTGTTGGGTTTTTTTCCACAGGTAATGATAAGTCATCAATTCAATTCTGACTTTTTGTTTGAAACGCTCTGTCAAGTAGCCGTTTCTTCGCCTTGTCTCCACACTCTGGGCTAAGAGAGCTTCGATGCGATAGATCTCTAGAGTAGTCAATGGAGGGCAGGAATGTTCACGCAAGCCTTTATACCACTCATGCAACACTGCTTCTTCCGAGATGAGACTTCAAGCTTCGTCCAGATACTCCTCCAATTTTTCTTCTTGACTCATCATCATACATTTATCGTGTTGAATTTGACTGGGATGATCGTTTTGACATCCATAACAATATTTCTTACTCAATTCCGTAATTGTATCCGCCAGGTGTTTAGCAAAACATGACACTAAATGTTGTTCTTGTTCTGGCCATCTGGACGTGACCACTACCTCGTTCTCCTTGTCTTTGTCTTGGGGTTCTGTTTTCACGCTATCCTCCCATTCCATTTCCAAAGATTCTCTGTCGTTCAATGAGGGATAGGAGTCTTCCATTGTTTATAATAGTCTAGAATGACTTCTCTCAAACTGTTGATTTCTATGGTATTATCGAATTCGGCATACAAGATGACGTTGACCGTCTGTGAGAGCTTCTGCAAACTGAAGTTCCACACGCAGTTGACCAGATTTTATAGGATGGAAATGTCCCTCGTCGCTGCCTTTGTCTGGAGTGAAATCAAAAGCCCACAGAGTGTAACCTCCTACATAATCTTCGTACGAAATACCGTGACTGGTGTTGGTTCCTAGTTGTCCGGTAGCTTCGTACAGGGACAAGTACGATCTCAAGTAAATCTTCTGGGCAAAGTTAGGTTCGAAGGGTCTGGTACACAAGGTCTTGTCATCGCGACTTACTTCGATCTTGGACACTCTGTAGTGCTTAAAATGGAAAGGATTTTGATCGTGGTCTCCGTTGAGGGCTGCATTACTGACGATGCCAACGATTAAACGTTTGGGTAACTGTCCTTGGAACAGATGATCTTCGATCTTTGATCGGAGTCCAGCAGCAATGGTGAACGTTTTCACTTCTACTCGTTGTATCGGATACTTGGATGTCGATCTGCTCAATGTTTGACTGATGTCGTTTCCCGCTTTAGGTAACACTTCTACGCGACGCAAGTAAATTCTGGCTTCTTGGATGATGGTTTTGTACTCGCTGGCATGAGCCATCAAATGGAAAGCGACACTGCTGAGATTTAGTCTCAGGCGAATATCCACTCCGTTCAGCAAATACTTGTCTTGCAACCACATGTCCAAATGCAAGCGGTCCATCAATTCTAAACTACGAGCTTGCAAGATTTTTCTTCGACGGTTGTTAAAACCCACATTGTGAGGATTGTCATCAGCTGTCAGGGCTGTGTAGTTAAATGTGTCTACATCTGCGGTGTCAGGTTTCCATACCACGCAAGCATCCAGATGAGTCTTCTTGGCCTTTTTTCCGTACGTCAAGAGATTTTCTAGGTACGCTCGGGTAAGGGTAAGTATCCATTCTGCTGCTGACCAGTTTGTTATTCAAGTACAAATCCACTTCGCTGAACAAGGAATGCATGAAATTGTTGACGGGAGCTACTCTGGCATCGGCACCCGGATTGTTGTCGGTTTTGATTACTTTCAGTTTTAGGTACAAGTAACTGCTATTCAGATCGATGTAATCTTCGGGTTGTTCTTTGATTTCGAACTCGATGGGAGCTGAATCCGTCAAAGAGGAGACGGGATAAAATTCGACCCATTCGGATTCTTGCATCGTCATCATGGTGGGTGGCATGGCAAACAGATCCAGTTCCGACTTGGAACAAGCACAAGAATCTCGGTGCATCATTTTCTTTTTTTTAATAATCAAAAACGTCTAACTCTCGGACAGTTTTTCTTTTCTTAGTCTTTCTAGCTCTAGGGGTGTGAAGTCCTCTCAAGAGGTGTTTTCGTCGTCTTTTTCTGCGTTGTCCTTGCTGTGGCGTCAGAGAAGAAGGAATGCCTGACTCGGCATCACCCAGGACATTTATAGGAGTTTCTCGCCGACTCAAAATGTCTTTGCCCGTTTGAAGCAAGACATTTTTGCCTGCTCTCAAGAAAGCTTCTTTGGGGTTTTGTTTGTCAATGATGACATTTTGGAGAAATTCTTTGCCGTGCGTCAACGCGGCATCTTTTAAGGCGTGAAATCCCCGTGTCACCATCGGTTTCAAAACGGGAGCCACTTTACGAAAGGCTGATTTGAGCATATCACCTAAACCATGTCGTCGCTGTCGAGCGACTCCTTGGTACACAGGATACATGACTGACAAAGGGTTAGAGTAATCGTTTTCGAAAATGGAGTTTCACTGTGACTTTCCCTTTGGTGAACGGAATATTTTATCGCAGATATCCTTTAATAGTAATACTGACAGTGTCGAAATACGACTTACTGACGGGTAAATAGTGAGGATGTACAAATTCGCGGTGAACATGATAGGTGTTTCCATCTTCCTCGTCAGCAGCCGTGGCAGAATCCACTTTGAAAGGAATGACATGCAGTAACGGTAGGGAGGTGTGTCCCATCACGTTGTACTCCGCCAAATCGGAGTACACAAACATCAAATTCAGTCCTTGGTTCATTTCTACAGGGAATCGAAAATATTTTGCAAAATCCAAGTTACCGGTCACGGATGGTATTTCGTTTCTCATCTTCATCATCTTGGGGTCTCCACCCAAAATGTCATGGAATTCAGGACAAAATGTAATGGCCAATACTTTGTCCTCTGAAAATTTCATCATTAGGCGACGAGCTATTTTGTGGTACTCGATCGTGACACTTCTTCTGGCTTTCTCCAAGGCTTTACCAAACATGAAATTGAACCTGTCAGCAATGGCGTTTACCAAATGTTGACCACTAAAATAATAGTCCGCAGGAATTTTTAACAGATAAGTGGGTCGTTTAGTTTTGGGGTCTTGTGATTTCATAAAGTCAGCTAAACTAGCGCGTTCATCCATGGCTTGTTGCACTTGTTCGTCATAAACTTCTACCGTAAAAGTGTTTTGATTTTCGACGATGTTTTTGATTTGTGTAGGGTGAATCATTCGACCAAAGCCACTTCCCAATGGGCTTCGTGATCCAATTGGATGGCTTGAGGTAATTTGGCCGAGAAACAGCACAAAGTGTTATTGGGAAACACCTCTATGGAACTGTCACCGGGTAACGTTAAGTAGAATTGGTTGTTCATAATTCCAGAGTTCTAGTGTCCGAGGAGTCACTGGAAGTCAGAGGAGTGTCTAAAAGAGGATGGTTATGGCGACTGTTGGAAGGGGGACTAACGTTGGACACGAGACTCCCGTTGTTTCCGTTCGAGGAATATTTCAGAGACGGATTGGGAATGCCACTGCTCAGTAAAATGGTCCAAAATTGTTGGTCTCCTTGTTGCAAACTCAAATTGGCAATGGCAGCACCGATGACACAATACACCACAAAGATTTGGCAGAAAAAGACGATTTGCGTTTTAGGCACACATTCTCCACACCACACCCACAAAGGTTGCTTTTGTAGATTTTGCAGAGAAGAACTGGGGGAAGGATTGGTCACTGCGGTAGCTGAGGCTGTGTTGAAGGGCATGGTGGTCACTT
This sequence comes from Megalonaias nervosa, assembly GCA_016617855.1. NCBI lineage: Eukaryota > Metazoa > Mollusca > Bivalvia > Unionida > Unionidae > Megalonaias > Megalonaias nervosa. Next base: position 10,187 of record JAECUM010038776.1, on the reverse strand, counting down.
CTTTTTACAGTCGACGAGTTGCGAAGCGTCGATCTAAGAGTCAAAACTGGGAGGATATCCTTTCCAATGTACTTTGTCTTCTTTGACACGTCGTTTTCCCACTTTACGAGTTCTTCGATCGAGAACGCTTTCTCTCTCGTACACGTCGTCTTCTTTTTTGGTCACACGTTGTAACTCGGGCAAGTAAAACGTTCCTTTTAACACTTCCCCGTTCATGTCTTCCAATTTATAGACAGGAGGATAACGGCCACGCACTGGTTCAGTTACACGAAACAATTCAGTGGTCCAGTTGGGTAAGTAACCTTTGCCGAAAGTGCGTTTGGTTTTGCCAATGCGCACCCAATCTCCTGATGCCAATACTCCACCTTTCTTGGGGACAGTCACTGTTGGGGACGTACCAAACGGACGCTCGAAGACGGCCACTTCGTTGTCAGCAGTCACTTCTTGGGGGGCACGCCCAATGCTCCGATGGTAAGATTGGTTGTACGATTGGACAAGGTGTGGCAAGACGTCGATGTACTTGAGAATGTGTTGATGCGTAAAATATTTCCACATGCGTTCTTTCAAGGTGCGTTGAAAACGTTCCACGATGCTGGCTTCGGTTTCGGGATTCTCGGTGGTGAAAAAATTAATGTCATGTTTCTTCAATTCTTTTTGGAAAGCTTGGTTCAGAAATTCGGTGCCTTTGTCGGTTTGCCATCGAACAGGATGACGCCCTCTTTGTTTCAACACCAGTTTGAGGGCTCGCACTAACTCACTGCTCGATTTGGAAGTCAATGGTACGACCCAAGCAAATTTGGAAAAGACGTCGATGACACAAAACAAATATTTGTAGCCACAATTGTAGGTGGCCAAATGAGAGACATCGGCTAAATCGGCTTGCCATTGATGATTGATGCCCTCCACTTGGGTGCGACTTCTGGAAAATTTTCGTCGAATCGGTTTGTGTAAGGTGTACGTGGCTTGTTCTTGTAACCATCGTTGCACATGAGGTAAACGGATACTTTTTAGTTGAGTTTTGGCAGCACGATACAATTTCTGAACTCCTCCGTATCCTGCGGGATGGGCTGGATCGTAGTAAATGCTGGCTAACACCTTCTCCGTTTTTTTAATAAGTGATCCAATCTTCACTGATGCTACTCTTGTCTTTCTGTGGTATTTTCTTGGTTTGCAATACTTTGCGTGTCCGACGAGCGATAGGTGTTGAGGAGGACGGTGTTTGAACAGGGGTAATCAATTTTTGTTTCACTTCTGTCTTGGCTTTAGTTTTCTCTTCTGAGGAAGAAGGAGTAACCATCATCTTTTTAATCCAACCAATTCTGGATGTAGGTGGTGTTGTTAACTTGCATACTTTTTCTGGTGGAGTGTGAAGCTTTTCTTCTTTTTCTGTCTTGATCACTGGGACTAGTGGTGGTGGACTTTCTGTCTTGGCCATTGGAGGTGGTAGTGGTGGTGATGGACATTTCATCAAGGCCTTAAAATATTTCAGAGTTGGTTGAGCTGTTTCGTCTAAAGCTTTTTGGTGAAAGAGTTTCAGTCGTTGTAACAACTGACCGTACCGTTGCGATTTTTTCGTTTCTGACAAATCGCTGCGACCCATCAACGATTGCAATTCTTGTTGTAAATGGGACATTTCGGTCAAATGACGATTGTGAGGTAAATGAGAGGTTCGTTGTTCTTGCCAACGATGGCATTCCATCCTTCGTTGTAAGGCACTAAAGCCAGTTTTCGTCCTTCCATCAGATTTCAAGGATCACGTCTGAGATCTTTTGACTCCAAAGGTCCCTTTTATCTTCTTGGTCCTTTTTATCTTCATCCTCCCAGGATGTTTCCCAGGGCTCCTTTCAGCAAGGGTCCCATTACTCCTTTCAGCAACATGGGCAAAAAGGGTAAAATTCCTCCGCGTTGCACCAACATCTTTTTCTTTTGACCAATGGGTATTTTCTTTGGGACCATTTGGCGAAGAACGTGTCGATGTTTGGCTAAGCATTTTTTCTGGTGTTTAGACAAAGGTTTTGTGCCTTTCAAGATATTCAGACAACATTCGCACACGGTAACGATGACGTCTTTGGAGGTAGTTTGAATTAGTTTTTTTTGCATGGGTGGAGGAGCTTTGGACAGGACGGACAACATGTCCCAATGTTTGGCTAAACGAGGTGGCAGTCCTTTCCTTTTTCCTTTTCCTTTTCCTTTTTGGACAGAAGAACAACGATGGTGACGGTGTGCACGTCTTGGAAGGGACATCTTTGGACGTTGAGCAGCACAAAACACTGATCCCTATCGTTTGCCTCGGGTCTTTTTTATACTGGAGTGCGACGCCACTGATTGTTTTTACGTCGTATCAACTTGATGACAGGCAACACACGTCGTGAAGAAGCTCGCAACGGTCTAAATTGGGACAGTTCTTGCTTGGACAAATCCAGTAAACTCTGTAGCACACCTGTTCTCTCTTGGACTTTGATTTTGGGGGCAGGTACTTTGTGAGCAGCGGCCACTGCCGCTAAAGAGGAAGAGGGTGTCACCGCTGGAGGAGAAGTTTATGGAGACGCTCTCTTGCGGGTAGAAGCTGTTTTCTGTGGAATTTTCTTTTTCTTTTTCTGAGGCTGTGACCTGGCCTTGACACCGTTGCTCTTTTTCTTTTTCTTCTGGGTACGTTTGGGTGTGCCTTTTTTCTTGGGGACGACTTTGGGAGCATTAGGATCCCATTTTAAGTTGGAACTAATGATGACACCTCCTAGAGAACCGCTTCCTCCAGGTTTCAAAATGATTTGCTTTTTGGTTTGAGTGTCGATACGAGGATCGGCTAGCTGCGTCAAGGCGACTTTGTTTCTCTCAAAAAAACGTTTGGTTTGATGTGGAATGTGAATGATGCCTTGCAGTAATTGACGTGCTGTCACCGTAAACCATCGTAAGACTTCTTTGAGACTAGCTTCTAAGACACGAGCACGTATTTGTGGATTTTTTTCGCGACTGATACCGTACAAGGCACGAATCAATTTGATGGGAAGATTAGACTGAAGGGACGTCATGTTGACGATGTGTGAGACAGAGCCAAAGTGACCGAGGTTTTTATAGACTTTTTTTGGTGATTGTGATTAAGTCGACGAAGGGGACGTGTACACGACAGGCCCTCCGTCTTGACACCAGTGGTGAAACAGATGGTTACGAAATCGCAGATAATCGGGAGTGGTGGGTTTTAAATCCACGAGTAAATAAGCGTGTGGGGTTTGAGTGGCATCGTCGTGCGCATGAGTCAGCCAAGGCGTTCCTAATTGTTTGGCTAACACTTGTACTTGCGATTTATCTCTAGGGCTTTTAAACAACACCACGTAATGAGCATTGAGACTGATGGTACGATGGGCTTTACTTTGTTGAAACAAATTTTGGGTAATGTAAATGACACTGGCATTACGATGATGCCCTTTGCGCGTAAACCAGAGTTTAATTTCTTCTTCGTCTTCTCCTAACATGTCGTCAAAAATAACTAAATGAGTTTGACTAGGGTCAGACACGATGGCAATGGTGAGGTAAAACGGGATGGTACAAGTACGTGGGAGGTAAGACTTTATACTTGATTAATCCTTCGTATTGGCGAATGTTGTCCAGGTCGATGTGTTCCGTCACAATTGCGGGTGCCCTGCAGGAAAGTGACAATATTTGCACACGTACGGATACAGAGAACACACGTCCAAGTATTTGATTTCTTCTCCTTTCTCCTCGTCGGCTTGGTACAGCAAACAGGTGACATTCGTCCGTCCTCCGTACAAACTGTCCCTTGTTCAGTGGGTCCACCAGCTTGTAGCATTCCACGATACGCTTAAACTCGGGATCGGTTTTCAATCGCTGATCGTACTCGTGTTCCCACATTTCTACCACTTGGTATCCTTGCTCTTCTAACTTCAAGCGTCGCTGACAAGTGGCCTGGTACAAGTCTTCCATGGTCCGTTGTAAAAACTGATTTTTAGTGTTACGTTGAGGGTAGCAGATAGGACATCCGTGAAATAAGCACCCGTTAAACTCGTACACGATCTTGGGGTTTTCTAAGTCCCAGCCATTCACTGAATACCTTCCGATGGTCTTTTCGCCTTCTCCGTTTCGAGCATGTTGGATCCATTTGTCTTCCTTGTCACACAAGTAATGTAGCCAGCGCAGGGCTTTGACTGAGTATTGACGTTTGACAAAATTGGTTGTTTGAGGACTGATGACAACCTGGGTGTTTTCGGGCATGAATCGTTGACGGTACACTAAGGAACACGCTTTGGCAATGGTGCAAGCTTCTTTCAAGGGTCGATCCCACCGTGTTCCATGAACAATTCTCAAAATTTTCCACAGCAACTCCGTAAAATGTCCACGCCGGAACGACAATATTTTAACATTTCTTCCTGAAAGTCGAAAGGGTCCGAGGCTTGAGTCTGGTACCAAGCGTAGAAGGCTTCTCGTTGTTCGGTACGCATTTGAAACTTGTCGTTGGATTGTTGTGTGTGTTGAATCTTGTCCATGACTTTGGAAGGCGTCAGTTCTGCTGGGCTGCTAAACTCGATCCAAACGGGGGACTTCAAACTGTCGTGATGAATGGAAAGTCTCAAGCGATCGCCTTCTTTGATTTGACATTGCCGTTTCAGTGTGGTTAACAAAGAATCCCACACTTCAGTGATGAACCCTTCTGCTTTCTCCAACGGTACGTCGGACTTGAAATCTTTAAACTTCACCGCGTGCGTGTGGGCCGTAGTTAAAATTTTCTGGAGGAGCGTTTGTCCGTCTCTCGAATGTGGCAGTACTTTTCAGGGTTTACTGATGGTAATGGACTTTGGTTTGGTGTAGACTCTCTAGGCCTAGATTCTGGCTCACTCATCTCATCTTCAAAATCGCTGGCATGAATTTTGAGCCAAGACTTCAGCTACTGTGCGAGGCGATAAATCACGTTTCTGCCTCTTACTTTCTTCTCCTTTCTTTACATTTAGTATGAACTTCAGGGTTAAATGTCCTTTGTCATTCAAACTCATAGTACTAGAATGCATTTCAGGGCAAGGTGTCCTTTTTCATTCAAACAAATAGCATTAGTATGAACTTCAGGGTAAAATGTCCTTTGTCATTCAAACCAATAGTACTAAGACGTATTTCAGGCTAGGATGTATTTCAGGGCTAAGTGTCGTTTGTTATTCAAATCAATAGTACTAGGATGTATTTCAGGGCTAAGTGTCGTTTGGTGTCATTCGAAGCAATAGAACTAGGATGTATTTCAGATCCAAGACATGCCATCAAGATGATGTTGTTAGACGTTGTTTTTCTTCGGTTGAGAATTTTCGTTATTTTTTTCAATGTTGATAATATATATATTTACGGTTTGATCTTACAATTTTTATTTTCCGTTTATTTGGGATAAGTTTTCTATTTCTGATATTTTGTATTTGCTTCATTTTGGACAAATCATCACAGACATATTTATATTTTCCCGTACTTCATTCCAATTGATGTGTTGCAACATTTCTCGTATCTAAATTTTGATCCTTGTTTGAGCGAACTTCTTCGATTTCATCGTCTATTTGTTTTGGCAGTATAGAGTAGTAAAGAATCAAGCCTTTGCAGGTGATTTATTTGTACAGGTAGACTTCGATGTCGAAGCCAAACAATTAGAAACATAAGGTACATTAGGAAATGGAAGGAAAGAAAGAGTTACTATTTATAAATAAGTAACCTTGTCACAGGGTTTGTTGCAAATACCGCTGGTACTACCAATTGGACATTACGTTACAAGGTCCGAAGCAGAGAAGTTTTAGAAGTTGGTAACGTGTGAGGTGGGAGAACAAACGATATTATTGTTCTTTTTTTCCCTTTTCTCTTCCATGGGAATAATATCCCGACTCTGCTGTTTTTAAACTTTATACGAAACGTCTTTGGAAAACCTTCAACACATTACAACACACACACACACACACACACACACACGCACACACACACACACACACACACACACACACACACACGCGCGCGCGCGCGCGCGTCCTATTTCCCGTATTGCTTTACTTGCCAGTTTTTATTGCGCACATGACAGGTTGACAGTTCCTACTCTAGATAATGAGTGTTGTCACATGATTAGGAAGGCAGGACCATCACGGATCAGTATTAAGAATCACGTTCCATTCTCGTGCACATAATTCTCAACCGGTATGTATATTTGACATGTACGTGAAAAGGAATATATGTGCTTATTTGGGATTTAAGTATGATGTGCATACTGGTTACAACTGTAACAAGAAATGACATCAAATCATATTTATGTGTATTATTACGAGTGAATCTACTGCAAGTGGATCATTTCCCCGTAAACAATATTGATCTTTCATTGTTTCCCATTTACTCACTTTGTTATAAATTGCATATTTCAATAAATTTGCGTAACAGATTAACGAGCTTAGGTTAATCCTTCGATGACACGTGCCAAAGAATCAGTATTAGTAGGATCAGAAAATACATCTGGCTGATTACAAAACAAGTCTTTTTTTTTCCATTTTCAACACCCTTGCACTGACCGCCATGATGAAAGATATAATCTAATAACAATAATAAACCCCGGGCCACTATCAGATCTTAAGACAAAAATGTTTGAAACCAACATCCACAAGATAAAAATAAAATCATGGTTGTAACCTAGAACACCACATTAAATTTAAACAAATACAAAAATTAATACAATAGGTCATAAATGTTGCTACGTAAATTACCAACCGCCATCCTCGCGTCACGAACGAATGAGACGGATACCCGCCCATTGCTTTACAATTCAGATACTCTAAAGGTCGGAACAAATAAGCTGGAGGGGTCCCGGCTGGTCTAGTGGTCTAAGGTGCTCGCTTTTAGGGATCACTAACATCTCACCTCTGTCCGCGTGTGTTCGAGTCTTGGGCTTAGCCAACGTGGGTATGTGGAAAAACTTGCTAATAGCTTTCCGTGGGCAGGTGGTTTTTCCTGCGTTTTCTCAGGTTTTGTTTTTCTCCACTAGATATACTAGCCGCCATTTATAGTCTATCATGTGACTGGGCAGTCTCCATTGATGTTCAGGATGTGTATGTGCACATCCACACCTTCCCTCCACACAGGAAATACCGCAGGTTTTGTCTTGACCAGGAGGGTTTTCAGTTTAAGCTCTTTTGTTTGGCCTCACCTTCCCCATTGAGCTTCTAATGGGTGATAGGGACAGTTACTGCTCACTTGAGATTGTTAGGGATTCCCAGATTCGTTCAGAATTTCAACAACTGTTTGATGTGCAACATCCTCAGAGAGAATCATCTGAAGGACCTTTCCAGCTGTTGGTCGACAGTAACCTGTCCATTTTTCTGCCAATACCTAGAGAAATCTGATCTTGTCCTCTCTCAGGACTCTTTATATGTGGGATAAATTTCCTCCCCAGCCTAGGGAGTGTTTGTGTTTCTCCAGACAGGATGAACCAAAATCCTGTCAATGGCTCTTCTGGTCAAGACCATGCTCTCTGCTAGACTTTACTTTTCTCTCTTGCAGACTCTGAACTCAGATGTGGACTTCGTTCCCCTAGGGAGACTTTACATGTGCCCTTTCCCATTCCTGCTACTAGTAAACTGGAGACTGCTCAAAGAAACTCTCTCAGTTGTGTTGGTGGCTAACTCAGGACAAGTATCTGGCTGAAATCCCAAAACACATCTCCAAACAAACAAGCGAAAAAAAAGGCAGAGTAAATAAATAAGTATTTGCCGTGATTCTGAGGTTATAACTTATTTTGTAAAATTAAACAAATACTGTTATCACCATTTATATGCAAGCGGATCGTGTGGAGCTTGCATGAGTCTTTCTGTAATTTAAAATTATGTACATTTTAACGGCATTAACCTATAAACTGGAAATATATCAATTGTAATAGGCCTTTGTTATGTGTCATTGGCAATTATAAATCCGTGATCAAAACACAAGTAGTAATTTTGCCTGCAGGCACACTTCCTTTTCACAAATACTATGTCAACTGTCATACAATGGAGGGCTTTTAAAACATTTTGGATATAAAAAATGGACTAATTTATATTTACATGTTCACATGTTCATATGCTGAAATGTTGAGGTCAATATATTTCGTTAAATAAAGCATTATAACGAATACAAATCAACCACATTCCATGTCTTATTGATTGCCAAGATCGTATGTCAGATACATATCAGTCGATTTATATCATGTCATTATTGAAATATGTAAACTATAAACAGTGCAGTGCAATAGTGAACATTACTAACAATATAAGTTTAGCAGAGAGCAATGAAAACATAATAAAGACTTATATGTTTTGTGTGTGCTAAATTTATAAACTAGATTGTTTGATTTCGACAAAATCACGAGTATATCTATTGGAACTTACAATCTGTGGATAACGGTAAGTTAGATTATTGTATAGTTATATGCACTGCTATCGTATGTTGTGCTCTCTGCTTCATTGTGGTCTGTTAGGGTACCGGTACATTTAAAATAGACACCAATAACACCAAACCTAGAGAAGAATTGGGTCACATGAGTATCTGAATAAATCCGGTTAGAGAATTTCTTCCTCTAGATATATTCCGTTACCGGGATGAACAAATGATAAACTGATAAATGGATTTTCGACAAAGTTGGTTTTCATTGGTAACGGTTAAATAGCCATATACCAACAATCTGCATTTCCATGTCTTGTTGCTACAGAGGGTATACCACAGGTCAAGTATAGAGTTAGCAGATGAGGCGTAGGCATTTAAATCTAGAACAATGTAAACTGCTGCGAGTTCGTCACGCGATCGACTGAAAAAATTTATATAATTTGACTAATTAAAACTAATTAATTTATTATATCGACTCTTGGCAATTCCGTATCCAGCATAAGAGTGATTGAGATCCACGGTACTGACCTGATAGCGAAGACGATCCTGAATCGATGCCAAGGTAACAAGCCAAACTAGGTTACAAACACCAAACGGTCAGTCTGTCCACCTGTCCTCTGAGAGACATTCAGTTTTGTGTAGATTGAACTGAGTCTGGGGTTTCGCCTAGTTACTGAGTGGTGGTTAATTAATTGAAATGTAACTGTAATCAATGGAGGCACTATTCCGTCAAATTTAGGTTGCAATGAATTGACCGGAAAACCAGCATTATTGATCTTAGGAAAGAGTGGCAAATTCTGATCTAAACAGACAGAGTACATTGCTTAGAGCATGACTATCTTAGTGATTGGCAGAATAGAGATTGGTGGATGTGCTTTTGCAGAATTTTGCAGCAGATAGCAGCCTGAAAGTCATTAAATCCGTCTGCAGGCGAAATAATACGCCTTTGCTTGAAAATATAACCTTCCAAACATTACATATTTTTTTTTTAAACTAGAAAAACTCGATAAAGCAAAAATAGTTATATAGGGTTATATAAATGGCATAAAGTAGAGTCAATTAAATAGTGTAAGTACATGAAAATGAATATTTGATATATGAGAATTCATCTCAAGGTGATAATAATAGACCAAGAAAAGAATTTATTTCCACCAAAGCAATTTAAAGTTTATAAAAAAGCAAATAAAATATCTAATGCGTATTGAAAATTTTGGTTTACCAATCCTTGATTTCAATGCAACTTTCCCAACATTGAATTTTAATGCATTATTTGAAAATAATTCAGTTCCACTATTTGTCGAATCATTCTAGATAAATGTGGCAAAAGTTAAAATATCTTGAAATTGCGATACGAAGACAGTTGATATAGAGTCTGAAAATATATTTGTTTCAAATGTGAAATGAATACATGATTAAAATGACAGAATTTTGGATATTTTGTTCTCACAAAGCTAGCCATTTCAATGTCATTCTCATTATAGCTTAAATGCATTTGTCCTGCAGTTTTGAATATAGAAGAATACTTTTCTTGATGTTAAGAAAAGGGAAGATTAAAGATTGCTATAGATGACTTCCTTTATATTATTCTTTTTAGAGATAACTACCTAAGACCATACATTTGCACCAACAAAACATGAAAATAAGCAAACATTATTTCAGACAGTCATCATTTCCGTAATCGAAGACTTGATTACAATGGAGCCCATTTAAAATACAACAGTAATTTAAAATAAGTGGACGATGTAAGGTGTTACGAATTCTTTACTATGATCATTGCACTACAGTTTATTACACAAAATATTGAACAATTGGAG
>JAECUM010038775.1:0-55912 GCA_016617855.1 Megalonaias nervosa | reverse complement strand
CTCGATACGCCAAGGTGTAGATAGGGCTATCACATCGGATTAGGATTATCTCTGAGATTGATTTGTCACTGCAGTTTTGCAGGACGCATACAAAACTGATTCCTCCACCAAGAAACATGATTACAGTTTTAGTCGTCGTACCTGAAGTTGATTTAAAGCATACTACAAATGCATACGATAACATGATTGTTGAATTCTAATATTTTGAATATTTATTTATTTATATTTTAAATTGGCAATGCCTTCCAGTTTGATGTCGCTTTGTGCTAATAAAATATTCTGAAATTTGTACTTTCGTGAAGGTTCGATGCAAAATAAAACGAGATATTTTCCAACACCATATTAGAACGTTAGACATGCTGCATTTACGGTGAATCAGGCTACGTCGTACCGAGAATGCTCTTATCGGTTCTGAATGTATTGATTGGATTTACATAATATGAGGTGACATAATATTTATTGAAACAATATTGTAAGTTCACGTTCAATAACAGGCAGTACTGACTATATTTCCCGCTAATATATAATTAAAAACATATGCTGTAAATAACTGTATTGGGAAGGACAGTATTCCTTTTGTCTAAAGAAATCAAGCACGCGGATGATAGAACCAAGTGGATGATAAATGAACGTAGAGGTCATTAAGCTCTTGACAGACTGGAGCACGAGCGGGACAAGAAAAAACCTCCTTCATGTACGGTCAGCTCGATATAAATTTAAAAAATGTTGATTTATGCTGTGTTAAATTCTTGGTAAAAGCTAGACGAATATTCATCGAGAGAATAGAGTTGACTCTTATAATTTTTGTGGATGGCTCCATGATAATCGTCAAAGCTTTTATTATACTTTAGGCTCACACCTATAAAGGAAAGACAGAATTTCGCATCCCTGCGTTGCCTCACAATCCTCACATAAAGAGAACTGTTGGTGGATTGGCGATGCGTTACTGTTGTGTCACTGAAGTAAACGTTACAATTGAATTTTCCGTTAACAGACAGTGGACTGTGTCATCTTTCTCTCTTTCCACTGAACAAAAATATTATATTCCTTAGACAATACATGGTCTAAAATAATTAAGTCACACAATTGTATGTGGACATTCTTTTCTAAAAGCAATATAAAACCCATGCTCTTAGAACTTATGAGTCTATCTCACGCAGATCTTCAAGATATATATATAATCATTGATTTTACGCCATGATGAATAAGTAACATTCAACATATAACATACGTGCAAGAGTGGCAAAACCCTTGTGATAGCACGTTTCCTTGAGTCATATTCTTTATATTTATGAGTAAATTTCGTATTTTAGGGACAATTTATATTGTTACGTGTAGGCTCGTACAAAAGCAACAAAAGAAAAGAGTGAAGCCAACAAGCTTTGCAAATTTTAACAAAATAATTTATTTCCCTAGAAAACAAGAAAAAAATATGAAATAGGACTTACGGTTTGTGAAAATAATCCAAATATTAATCCTAGAATTGAAAAGTATAAGTCTTATCACTAAACAGTTCTAATGAATCCAGGTTTGAATCTCTATGAAGTTCCAATATGGAAGGTGATGACGATGACATATGAGGTCGTTGTACTGATGGCAATAGTTCCTCGTTGAAACACAATTTGTAATGTTCTGTTTAGAATTCCAGAATAAATTTCCACTGAATGTCTTTGTCCCAGAATTTTTAAAAAGAAAAGCACTTGTTTTTTTTCTAGAGAATATGAATTATTCAATCCCTAAAAATAGATGAACTTCAGAACAAACTGGCATCAGCAATAAAAAACACCTAGAGCTCTTAAAGGTGTATGATGCGACTGATAAATCTACTAGAGAGCATCTGTTTTAACCCACTATTTCAGATCACATGGTGGCTCACGTGACGGGACTACGTGATCCCTAATTTGAACAGCGCAGTAAAAAAATGACAATTATCACGTAGGCAAGAATAGCCCTATCTAAGAATCAGATTCCCACACAGGAAACAAATTAAAAAAGAAAGACTGTTTACGACTCAGCTAACACGTTGGCGGAACATGACATTGGTAACAGCCAATCGTTTTCATTCAATATTTACAAACGTCTCAACCAAGGTGAAGTTAAAAATAGTGATAAAGCAACCATTACGATTTAATCAGGTCAAGTGAATTTTCCAAAAAAGATTCAGATCCAATGAAAATTATCATTACAACAAAATGTAATGAAACAAAATGAAAATAAAAAAGAATTTAACACTAACACACAAGTAATTTAATTACATATTCCTAACACTTCCCCTCATAAACAAAAAGAAAGATTTATATAATAGAGCTATCATTTTGCCATATGTAAAGTATGCATGGGGTAAAATGCAATTACATAAGAAAATTCGTATGAATGATATAAAGTGTACATGAAATAATATTTCTATACACGGGAAAGTGCATCAGCAATCAAATTGTCTTTTCCTTTGAAAATAATCTCCACCTTAATCATCTTTGATTTTTATTTTTCATCTTCTCGATGAAAGTAAGGGGATTGTGATCACTAAACACAACAAACGAAGAAGGGGCTGAACTAATATAAACTTCAAAATGCTGTAATGCCAATATTAAAGCCAAACACTCCTTCTCGATTGTTGAGCAATTCCTTTGGTGCTTATTTAATTTCTTAGAGAAATAGCACACTGGGTGATCAACACCATTTATATATCCTCTTGAATCAATACTGCTCCAACCCCAACATCACTTGCATCAACAGATAGTTTAAATGGTTGATTGAAATTTGGAGCTGTAAGAACCGGCGCACTTTTGAGTATGGCTTTTAATCTATCAAAAGCCTCCTGACATTTATCAGTCTAAAAAAAACTTGTTTTTCTTACTCAACAAGTTTGTCAGAGGTTCAGCAATACTAGAAAGATTGGAAGAAAATTTCCGATAGTATCCGGCCATACCTAAAAATCGCAACAGTTGCTTTTTACTGTCAGGCACAGGGAAATCAGAGATAGCCTTGACCTTAGCATCGATAGGTTTAACTTGACCATGTCCCACATTATGTCCTAGAAAAGTTAAACAAGCACGGCAAAACTCATTTTTATATACATTGATTGTCAAACTTGCATCAGTGAGTCTGTGAAAGAATATCCGAATCGTGTCTAGATGTTCTTTCCAGGTGTCGTTGTAGATGATGACATCATCGATGTAAGCATCACAATTACCCAGACCAGAAGTAATCATATTCGTCAAGCGTTGAAAAGTACTTGGAGTACCCTTCATCCCAATCGGCATTACTTAATTTTGATACAGTCCATCTGGAGTCACAAATGCCGAAATTTATTTTGCCCTTTCCGTTAGTGGAATTTGCCAAAAATCATTTCAGAAGGTCAAATTTGGTGACGTACTTGGCATTTCCAATTTTATCAATATAGTCATCGATTCGTGGTAATGGAAATGAATCTGTTTTTTGTCACACTGTAAACCGTCCTATAATCAGAGCACATACGGAAAGTTTTATCTGGTTTCTGAACAAGTATACATGGTGAACTCCATTCACTTTTACTGGACAAGTGATTGTCGTTTATCACCCTGATTAGATAAAAGGGAATAAGTAGTTAAAAGAGGATCACTGTGATAAATAGCGTTTGGTTGATCGAAACAAGGAGCAAAAGTGACCTCATCAAAAGCCTGACCAATACAAGTGTCCGCTAAAATAATACTTCCTTTATCAAAATCATTCTCAACAGCTTTCTTTGCCATAGCTCTAGGAACTGCACAAGTTAAGCATAAATCAGGGCATTCGTTTTCAATAAAATCAACTTTCTGATCCAAAGAAGGCTTGTCAGTTACAAGTGGATTAACCACAACCCTGTCTCCAGCTAAGTCGTTGTATAGTAACAAATAAATGCACTCAACGGGTAAAGAAGACACTATACCGACTGTCACATGTTCTGAAACTAAGTCTGATGATAAATTTACAGAATGGAGAGGAACATTAAGAAAGCCGCACTCCACTTTCTGAATGAGAACACTCTCATCAAAACAGGACTTCTCAGACAAAGGCGAACTACCTGATAATAAAAGACTCTGAGAAGCTATTGTGTCCCTTAACATTTTAATAGGGATATCATTGGCCAAATCACCCAAGAGTGATATAGAACCCTTCGACATGATTGGTTCATAATTCTCCATAATAAAATCAGACTGGGGTTTATTAGACTCAACAAATGTGTTGTTTTCTATAGATGACCGTGACCTTGACCTCTTAGAAATAAGAGCATTGCTGATAGGATTATCTTGATTCTGATGATTATATTTCAATTTGAAGCAATCAGAAATGACGTTTCTTTTTTGCTTGCAATAGGTACACGTAGGAATAGACAATGATTTTAAATACAGTTTATCAGAAGCTTGATTTTTTAGAAGTTGTGCCAGACTGAGTTTTAGAAGGAGTCGTATTAGGCAGAAATACCTTTCATCCAGCATACTGATGAGTGAAAGCCTTACTTACAACAGGAACTTTATGAGTTAAGGAATACTTGTCAGCAGCACGAGCAGCATTTTCCAAGGTTTCGATCTCAAGCTCGTCAAGATAAGTCCTAATGTCACTATGGACAAAGTTCTGAAACTCTTCCACTAACATGAGCTGTCTAAGACTTTGATAATCTTTGTTGACCTTTCTAGAAGAGCGCCAACTATCAAATTATTGTGCTTTTTCCCATGCAAATTCGATATAGGTCTGGTGAATTGATTTTCAAGAATTCCTGATTTTTATTCCGATAAGCCTCATTGACTAACTCATAACCCTTCAAAATACTGTCCCTAACCACATCATAGTCAACACGTTGCTCTAGTGACAGTGAAATGTAAATATCACGGGCTCTACCAGTAAGTACACATTGTAATAACAGAGTCCAGTACTCCATTGGCCATTTCAAATTCTCAGCAACCTTATCAAAAAAAAAAGAAAATAGATGTCTACTTCTTTTTCCAGAAAAGAGGGAACTAACTTAATATTTTTGAAAACATCAAAAGTAGGGTAGTGTTTTCCTTTTGCTAGCTCTAATTCTTTCATTCTAATTCGGAATTCCCTTTCATCCTTCTCTTTCTGCATTTGCATATTTAGTTTTTCTTTCTCAATTTGCATTTGCATTTGCATTAGCCTGTCTTTTATACCTGCTTTTCCTTTCTCAAATTCCATTTGTCTTACTACCCTTTCCTTTCCATTTTTATCTTTTCTACCTGAAACTTAACCTGTCTTATTTCTAATTCCAACTTTTTTAGCTGGGCTCCCATTTTCAAAATTTCTAAACACTCCTGGTTAAAATTCTAAAAGATTCTCTAGTTTTGATGATATTGTGAAAAAGCCTGTTTGTTGTCACTAAAGATTTCAAACAAAATGTAAAATCGTATTTGGGATTTAAAAACTAGAGGAATTTAAATTTCAAAAAACAATTTTCTGAAATATTGTAGCCAAAAATTCATATATCCCAAGGACGAGCAACCCAATTTTCTTTTGTTACGTGTAGACTCGTACAAAAATAACAAAAGAAAAGAGTGAAGCCAACAAGCTTTGTAAATTTTAACAAAATAATTTATTTCCCTAGAAAACAAGATAAAAATATGAAATAGGACTTACGGTTTGTGAAAATAATCCAAAAATTCACCCGAGAAATGAAAAATATAAGTCTTCTCACTAAACAGTTCTAATTGAATCCAGGTTCGAATCTCTGTGAAGTTCCAATATGGAAGGCGATGACGACGACAGATGAGGTCGTTGCACTGATGCCAACAGTTCCTCATTGAAACACAATTTGTAATGTTCTGTTTAGAATTCCAGAATAACTTTCCACTGAATGTCTTTGTCCCAGAATTTTTATAAAGAAAAGCACTTGTTTTGTTTTCCAGAGAATATGAATTATTCAATCCCAAAAAAAAAGATGAACTTCAGAACAAACTGGCGTCAACAATAAAATAACACCTAGAGTTCTTAAGGTTGTATGATACGGCTGATAAAACTACTAGAGAGCGTCCGTTTTAACCCACTATTTCAGATCACATGGTGGCTCACGAGATCACTAATTTGAACAGCGCAGTAAAAAACAACAACAAAAAAAAATGACAATTATCACGTAGGCAAGAATAGCCCTATCTAAGAATCACATTATCACGCTGGAAATAAATTTAAAAAGAAAGACTGTTTACAACTCAGCTAACACGTTGGCCGAACATGACCTTGGTAATAGCCAATCGTTTTCAGCCAATGTTTACAAAAGTCTCAACCAAGGTGAACTAAAAATAGTGATAAAGCAACCGTTACGTTCTAATCAGGTCAAGTGAATTTTCCAAAAAGAGATTCAGAGACAATAAAAAGTATCATTACAATAAAATGTAATGAAACAAAATTAAAATAAAGAATAATTTAAATCTAACACAGAAGCATTTTAGTTATATATTCGTAACAATATCCACAACTTTATCAAACTTAATCATGGTAATTTATGTGAATAAAGGTCCACATACCAACCATTTTCCGTCAAAAAATAAAATAATCGGACAGGATATATGTTCTCCTGAATCAAATTTATAGCTATACATATGCAAATTTAGCCAAGCACCTCTTTGAATGATAAAGCCAATGACTAGCTTCCAATAGGCTGAATGCCATTGATGACATAATAGATAAAACTAGATTTTAAGTTCGTGTTATTTTCTGTTCCGCTTATAAACTACTATTACTAAATGGGTCGCTTGAATGATAGGACCTTCCTTGATACCACGACTTCCATGCCAACATGATATGAAAATTCATAGTTTCTGTGTATTCGTCTGCTCAGTCGTAGCAAACAGCATCCTGAACGCACAGCACATTGCATCACATATATGCTCACTATGTCATAGTGTCATGATAGTTGTGTTTGGACAAAGAAGGATTCTATACTCAATGTAGAAACATATCCAAGGATTGATCCAGGTTCAGGTTTTGATCGATGAATTACATGCGTGCACAGTGGGCATTTGTACCAAATAGAAACTCTGTGAAACGATATAAAATCATATTTTTTAAACACAATTACCACATATCTGCAATAGCAAAACGCACAGAAGCGTAGAACGAATCAACCTCAGTGCAACCTTAATAAATCACACGTCAACATTAGATGTCAAATTTGAAACAAATATGAAAACAACCGTACTAAACAAGGCACGAAACGTAATCGAATTGACAAGATCTCATACAAAATATCAAGGCTGGAACACGAAAAGGGTACTATCCAGGCCGGCAGGAGTATATCACTAAATGACAAACGAAGATACACTAAATACAATTGTGAACAGCCTCAGACATATCAAACTTAAACTAAGCCATACTACTATACCAACTGCAAATGCTCTGATTGCATGATTATGTATCCATATAGGACCAACACCAGAGAACTTTCACGTGATATACGTATAAAATCAGGCCCTGTTGTCACCACTGACAATCTCAATCAGAAAAGAACAAAATAAATATCAATACTTTCCAGAGTTATCGTTAAAGCTTGAGAAAATTAGGCGGATAGAAGCTTGAACCTAAATTTATTAGATATCAAAAAGTTACTTTTCAGGTAGTCAAGATCGTTGTATATGGCCTTATTCCCAGGCTGGATGTGGACAAGTAGAACCATTATAAGGCATTTAGACAAATCTAACCAATAAAGCAAAATCCTTTTATACAATATGACTTTACATTTAGTCACACGGCAATATATGTTTGCAAACAATTGCACACGAACCCAAGGTCAGTCTCAATCTAAGTTACTTCCGCAGTCGGCCCGATGCATTGGCAAATATTTGGTAGACTATTCGAGATACTTTAGAAAATACTTAATATATTGTCACTATCTGTAACTCAAAAATTTCTTGTTGGTCGCTAAAGCCCTATCTGTGCACGATGTCGTCGATGGTTTTCCATTTCCAACAACACGGTCACGAACTCAGACATGCTAATCATTATATCCTCGTTAGCCATCGAACAGAGTTTGCTAATGCATTGAGACCGTTTTGTGCATCAACGATACGTTCTAAATAGACAGTTACTTTTGAATGCAACCGTGACGAGAACATTTTATTAGCGTTGGCAGTCACATCCATTAATTTACACAGCTCAAACAACAATTTCGATTTTTGTGCCTATACCAGTTAACGTTGTCGTGATCCCTGCCAAAAGAAGGCAAAATGCCATCTACAACCATACACATGCGTTTGTGGTTCATAGGTAATGTAATTCTGTTAGTGCCTTCATGTTGCATATGTTGTTCCAAATATTGGCTTACGTCGGTAACTTCGAGAGTCAATCATAGTTTTGCTCGAAATGCTTGTCTTCATCAGGGGCAACACGCACTTCTAACCAATTATATATTTTACTGGTGCAACTGTCACACAATCACCGACAATTTCTGCATAGCTATGGTCATATCTCGCCAATTATTGCGTTCTGGGGCCCTGCATTCATAAAGAAACAAAAACAATTGCACATCTAAGCGATATTTGAAATGATCGTTCGGGTTTTCTGCAAAACTTCTCCCCAAACTAAATTAAGGACATATGCGTCTTTGTCGAATACCAATCGAGATTTTTCTCTTCCTGTTTGAATCAATGTCTGTGCAACAAAATCGTCGGGAAATAAAGCAAGGGGTAGTTTTGTTGATGAACTTTACTTCCTCGTTGCATAAACAATCCCTATGTGGTTTTATATGTACCTATCAGCGACCGAACGATTTTTGTGAGGTAATGCCCCAACAAAAAGCTGTCCTCTAGTTGGTATCAGTGCAACACGTTGGTCCCAATTATTTGTTCTATTTGGCTTTTTGCAAGATTATATTTTAACGTATAAGTGGGTTTGCTAAGACCACCTTGAAGCAAATATTCATAACTAAGTGAAATAAAATTAGCATCGATTTTGACATCACTGGCAAGATGACCCAACTAACCGTCCGCTAATTTCTCAACCTCACAGGCGCGTTCATGAACAATCACTTATGTCTAATGATATATCTACCAGCAAATACAAATGACAAAGATGGTTAAATACCCTTACGATTAGATATTAAGTTCTTGGAATGAATTTCATCTCCAGCGACTAATGATACCCAAAAGGAATGCATACAGCTTTGTTCAGTACTTACTTTGCGATACGTGCTATTAATATACGTTGCATGGTATTATGTTTTGCTATTGTGTTTACACCTCACACTCCTCTATATTCATTATAATAAATGAATACAATTTCGGCTCACGCACCATTAACGTATCACGATTAGATACATTCAAAAAAAGCGACAGTAACGAAGATATTACCATTTTCCATAAGATCATATCTTGTAGATCCTTCTTCGGTTAATATCCCAATGAATCAGCCATTCTTGTGTTGAAATTTTTGCATCCATTCATTGTTTAACCACAACCTCGGCAAAATCACATTACGTCTTGATAAATACAGTCAACATACCAGAGTTTCTGAATAATCCCGATTTATGTGATTTCTACCGTGTTCTTTGGGGTGTCACCTTTCATTTACGCCCAATGACTCCGGTGTTTATTGGGGCGACAAAACAATGTCTTGAATATATACGTTTTATGTTTTACAGTTTTCCAGTTTGATTTTAAAAAGTCACCAGCTCACCCGGGTCGATCTGAATAACAATCCGGTTAGTAAACGTAGTCAATTCAGCTTTAGTGGAAAATCTGGTGAGATCCACATCATGAACTCGTATCCTGCAAGTATGTACTAGTCAAGATACAAAGAATGTTGTGTGTCACCACATATGCAACCTAATTAATTCCAGCTCCTGTAATTAAATATTGGTTGATGATGCCAGTATGATTTGAGCTGGAAATCATAGATGCGAGCTCTTCCCGCATAAAAGAACTTATAAAGTGGTACCCTAAGTTTGTAATCACGTGTAAATAAAATTAGACGACTGACGGGTGAACGGAAGGCCTCAACCGGATGCCTTGAGTCCATGTGATAATCGAAAATATCTTCAGTTTCTCTTCGTTTAGGAGATGCCGTTCAAGCCTAATGAAAGTTCTATATATCATAATGCAAACTTTGAGTGTTTAACGTTCCAGTGCAAGAGTCGAACAATTAAAGAAATATAACTCAACTTGCTGAACACGTTCAATACAGACTTTGTTACTCTTTTGTCGGACATGACGGGCATAATGAGCCAGCAATGATATATTGGCATAATACTCCAACTGCCTAAACACGATTGAGGTGTTTTATATGATCATGACCCGTAATGACATTAATAATTTCTGAGTCCATTTATTGCTGCACCTGTGATGGCGATTTTAGCTCCACTGATGTCAGAGATAATAATCACTTTCGCATCAGTGGCGCATTTAGGGGCGCTTACATAAAGGATGCATTCTGAGGTTACATAAAAAAGAAAATTAAATAAATACTCCAGTAGTGTTTATAAGCTTTACGGTTGTCATATTCTCTTAATAATGCAAGAAGCATCAAGGCTCATAGATGTGTGATTGCAAAATGTGGAAAAATATATGACGTTTATGATTGGTTTCCTGAAATGTATTGACTGGCTACCGATTAACCTTGTTGTCAATGGCAATGATCAATTACAAATCACTTGTTTACTCTCCCACAAAGGAATCTATCGCTACCGATACATAAGAGACTGGGACAAGTTTGACAAAATTTGGTTATCAACGACTAAGACATTGTACTCTTTATCTGGAGATTCTCATGATTTGTATTTGCGCAGAAATGTGTTGCAGCTCGCATATATCTTTCAGGCGTGTTGTGTTACCGCCGAGCTTCAACTAACACATTTCTTTACGTCACCGTGAATTTACTGGGATTATTAACCGAGAATGGAAAACATTTGTTTGTTGTTCGCATATTAGGCATTGTGATTTCTACGGAGAGCCAATATTATGCTTGTATGTACATAAATGGGTATGATCTTGTTGTCTCAAATTCATACATCATGCATCTAGATAGACAATAACCTTTATGATTGGGCAATTATGCAACCCTCCTTGTCAAAGGATTTGAATGGATTGATACCAAGAACATTGTTATGTATATTTATATTTTTTTTCTAACTCACGGTGCATGATTTTGTCTAATGTTTGTAATTTCTGTTCATGACTGTAAATTGTAGTGATTACCTGCAGCTATATTAGGCTCATGTGCATTAGTTCTATTTCAATAGATTACAAACATAAAATTTCATAGGATCTATAACTAGATGCTTATGTACGTGTTAACAGTTAATAAATATTATAACTGTTTGTAAATGTGTTTGCAAGTTTCAGGCATGTTGCACTTGGACAGGTCGTTCAGGTGGAATCTTAGAAGCATTAATGTAATTCCCATTGGATGGATTAAATCATGTGCGTTATTTTACGCTGTTGGAAATTTTGGATTTGTCATGTAGCAGTAGTAACAACATGTGTGGTTTAGCTATGCGCATGCATTTAAGTCGCTAGGGCTGGGCAGTTGTCTTTTTCCTAATGTATTGTGTTCTTGTTGTAACATCAAGTCTGCAGGCGCATTTTACGTTGTGTTTAGATATTATTTGAGAGGAAGAATATTTGCTTGGGTTATTCAGTGGAAGTAGAAAGTGCTCATTGTACTATAAAATAGTTCGGAACTCATTTGAGCTATTCAAAGGAGTTCTGAACAACGACTTTTTGACAACGTTACGATTCTTGCGGGCAGGAACATTTCCGGATATGAAATTTATTCGGAACATTTAATTCTTTTGAACTTTAACAGAACTTTTAGAACTATGTTGGATTCAATTCATGATACTGTAAGTTCCTATTTAATTTTCATTTTATACCATTGCTTACTAAATTGTTTTGTTATATTTTACCTTGGTTTTGCTTCGTTATTTTACTTAGTCATTGACCATGGAGTCGTAACAACAAAAACATTCAGACACATATACATGAGTACGACAACAGATATTTCTTTTAAATGTATCTCGAATACCCTGAAGAACTTTATCACACTCATAAAATTATCAGCTGGCCCCAGAGACACGGTCACTGCCAATATTTCCCCTTATCAGTGTGGAATTTTGGACAAAACCTGGCACAGGTCTACTAAATTTACCGAATGTGTTAGAAATCCTCTGACTAAAAACATAAATATTGTCCACGTACGAAATCTGCGGTTGTACTGAATGCACGCAAATATAATATATATGGTACTCAGATTTCGCCAACAAGCTTACATAACGTCTTATATGCAGATGAATATAAGTCTTCAAACATATACTAAAACTAAGGCTGATGAATACTTTATCAAACATATGAATAATTTCGTGTTTGGCTAAACGAAAGAAAATTGAGAAGGACATTCGTGTCGACCTTGTTAGGGAGAGTGAATAAGATAATCAATTGAATCCCGGAAGATCTTCGATGGTGGACTCATAGTAGTATATAGTAAACAATCTATTCACGTTATGGCATCAGTGTTGAACTTATTAAAACTGCTTATGTACTAACTGTAGTGTGACAAGATCAAAGCGCGGTATGGTGACAATGTAAAATGTTGTACCCGGATAAGTATTCGTTATCGATACATATTACCTCCAATGGTGTGTACGTGGATATTGCTGAGGCGCGTGTAGTAAACCAACTTGATGACAGCTAGCATCCGAAAGAACAGCGTTGTTTGGTAACGTCACCAAAACAGTCTTAGGAAAATTCAAAGATGAAAACACAGGAAAGCTAATCGAGGAGCATGCGAGATTTTTTCCAAAAATATGCTCGACTGTGGTCAAACCACACGCCGTATAAAAAGGAAAAAGGAGTAAATTGTTGAAAAGGATGTTCGGCATGACATGTGTGTTGAACTTATTCGCGAGGGAAGTAAATTTACATGCACAGCAAATATGATTCGGTGGCAGGATCATCACCTGTGTGTGCAGTGACACACCAAGGTGAATTTGTCATCGCTGGACACCAAACGATGGATATTCCTACTGGAATAACCACTTACGCTTACGGTGACCACCTACTTGAATTTGGTGCATTAGCGCCAAGTTATCGTAATCAAATAGATCTCGGTGGTAGTTTTGTATTTCCAAAGACGACTTGCGATTCCACTTGTATAAGTGGAATACTTCCGTGACTTTGCTGATTGTGCATCTACAGGCTCCAAATCGTAAATATATGGCTCTCCTACACAATCACTTCGTTCTGAATTTATAGATACATCAAAGGGCCATAGCGTTTCAGAATCCAAAACAGGTATCCTTCACAACGAATATGTTACACAAATATTGGCTCAAATAAGACAAAGCTATATTGAGTGTTATCGAGCAAAGTCGCACTTTTCCGTGTAAATATTCTTGGGGAAAGACGAGAACTATCGTTTCAAACATTATTCGATAATGTAATCTGTATAGCTTTATAAGAATCTGGTATTATTCTCCAAAATGCATGGTGATCGGAAATGTGCATATTCCACAAGTGTGTGTGTGTGTTTTTTTTTTCGTTCTATAATTGTATGACATTTGTATCAGTAAAACAGGGTAATTGGTTATAAACGCTTGAACGTTTTGCACTTGATCAAGGTCAGCCTTTCGTGCAATTATACTACGCGATCACATTATTAATAGAAGAATCATAATGAACCATGAATGTTATCGACGTGAAATGATAATCGAAGCGATGCAAAAACTGTAAGATTAATTCACCAAGAGATGGAAAGCTATATATGTGGTCATCCTTTATATTTGCGGAATCACGACTTATTATTACAATTACGAGCACATCAATCATAGTAACCGGTGTGACTAGCAGTGTTGGTAAAATCATCTCATCACCGCCGTCTATTCAGATCCTCCTGCGACGGCAAAAATCAGTTTCAATAGAATTAATATACTCTACTGGATGGGTACTGAGGATACAATAATTAGCATTACTTTCGATTGACACCGTGCTTGTGGAAACGGAAAACTCCCAGCACAGACAGGGAACAGAGTAATTGTCTTTAAAAACATAAAAATATATAAATATAAAAGGGAAGCAGGGCACCTTCAACCTCAACATTTTGCTCAAATACAACTTGTGCATAGTTACATTCATGCAAAAGAATTTCAAGCTCAGTCATCTTATATCAGATACGGAATGCCCTCAAATATTTTCCAGCTATGAAAAAGCATCCGGGCTTGACAAAATGATCTACAGCCAATAATTGATAGTATCAACGAAGATATACAGCCCATAAGTGACTGTGTTCAGTCAGGGATGCTTATATTGTATAATATGGACAAGCGATTATCAGATCTGGACAAAATCATATCAAAAACGGAATATAATCTTTAACAGCCATTAAATAACCTCCTAATATTTGCAATGATGTCAGCAGTATCCAGATGCTCTATGATAATATTTATATAATATAATAATGAAGGACAATATGAAAAAAGGAAACAGATGGCAGTAAATATTGTAAATAAAATCCTAACAAACGGATCTGCGTGACGGTGATGCATTTCCAATAAAACTACGTAAGCGTTAATGTATTCCTATAGACACAGCGCACAGCCACTGCCACATTGTACACTCATTCTTGGACTTGAGAAACAAAACAATTTTGCTGCATATGCGACTACATTAATCGACTACACGGTAAGCAAACGTCTCCATCAGTACTAATGTCAACGGCTGCCACAGTGTGCAATCAATGCCATAGTGTACAATTGCTTCAACAGTGTATAATTACACTGCCCTCGAGACCGAATTAATCAGTGAAGGAATTCATGCAGTGCTTTCAAGTTGCAACAGTCGACTCCACGGTAAGCACAAGTCAACGTCGGCGGCATTTGCTCGTATTTCAAATCCACATCTATGGTATCGGCAAAGATTTCGACTCAGGCTATTCCCATTAGCATGACCTGCATCGAAATCGCCATCCTTTGAACCATCGCATGTGACATACCGTTCAGGAAGATACCTTTGCGTCTTTTTTGTTTCTTGTTTCATGTTTTTTTAACGGAACGAACATTATAGTTAATCTCGTAAATATAATATTTGCATATTTGAGTATAATGCAAAACTGATGGAGCTAGCCCAATATACGGGTGGAGATCACGAGATAAACAACGATAGGATTGGCATCATCGACCTCAGAATTCATGTTTACCAATCACAGATGTGATACAGATAATTTGTACCACATATACAATTATACAAGGTTTTATTACAGTATCATTGTTTTTGTCGCGTATGATCTCAAAGACGCGTATAAACAGTAGCGTTATAAAGGCAGCCAATTTGTTCGTTACTGATTGCGGTTACAGTCTTTTACCCCACATGACTATTATCTTTGAACTTTTCGTGGATTACAGTCAGCGGTTTTGAGTGATATGAGGACAATGTATTTATCCTTGTTGTATATCTCACCTGATATGTGGTTTTATTTATATTGGACATCTTCAGTCCAATATATACTACACATGCTTTTTTATTTGGATATTTATACACATATACTACATTGTTTTCAATTTGCTCTTTTCACAGTAATGGCACTTTGTATTGAGTAAAATGGTAGCTTCTTCATCTACTATTTTCACATAGTTTATACGTACATGGATATTTATTCTCTTGCTTCCATGTGAAAATGTTAACGGTATTGTGGAACCTCCTGCCAACCGTCTGATTCGTTTGAGGATAATCAACATTTGATATTTTCCCAGTTGATGCATACATCACTGTGCATATTAGGAAATCTGCTATTCGATAAAAGTTTCTTACATTGTACTCTCACATGAAAGAGACGGAAACGTTTCAACATCAAGTGATGTTGTAAGAACGTTAACAGCTGCATCTCGTGGAGATTATTGTTAGAATTAACGATAAGTCGCCAATAAAACTTCCCGTATAATCGCTGTTAAAGGATGAGTGTCAAGACCATATGAGTGCCACTCAAGAGACTTAGTCATTTTAATTTTACGCTCATTTGTACATTTCTAGAACTTACTTTTTTAAACTAAACGTATACCTTCATATCCATGTACACTAAACGAAGTTTTGCATATCCAATCTCTGCATAAAAATAGATTTATTTACACCAAGGAACCAATGCATTATGCCATTTTATAGGTTTATGATTTGCTTTTGGATGCAACTATCGAGAACGGTGTTGTGTAAAAAAGTGCAGAGAACAATTATACGGAATCAGTGAGAAAAATAACTGTACATAAACAGAGTTGTTATAATGACTGGATATAAGTGTATCAATTCAGAACTGACAGCATGACATGTTAGAAACGTATTCTGATAAACATTGGGTACAGAGGCATTCACTCTGCTATTCTTCTCAACGATTATAGTACCAGCAGATCCGACATCAAAATAGTTTAATGCATATTCTTTACCGCTTGAAGTAACACTAAATAACTACTACAAACTACTACTATGACTACTACTATTAATAATAATAATACTAGCACGAATATTGAGAAAAAAGATGAAGAAGAATGATGATCACAGTGTTCACACTGCCGACACCGTAGCGATATGACTGGATTACGTTAATAATCCAAATCACACACACACACACACACACACACACACACACACACACACACACACACACACACACACACACACACACGCGCGCACGCGCGCGCGCGCGCACGCACACACACACATACACACGCACACGCAATTTAAAAGGTTAAAATGGTTGTTGTGTACTTTACCTTTCTGTCGGGTGGTATTTCGCTTGAACAATGATTTTAATCTATTCATTTTATGCCTCATCTTTATTATTTTTCTCATAATTTAAGGCATATATTAATCTAATATTACTCATATTAAATAATTATTATATCTGTCATTTGCAAGTTTACCTTTGTTCCTTTGACGATGTGCTTTTCCTTTCCAGTCCTTTCTCCATACGCTATTAAGTTTACAAAACCCAATAAAGTTTCAGATTGAGTGTGCAAAATTTCTTCATCAACTGACATTTTTGACACGTGGTTACATAGTATGAAATCAAACTTTCTAAGTTACACACATATTTCCAGTTTCTTGTTTATGAGGTTCAATCAAATCAGTCCAATATATGCATATACAGGCGACATATACATGCACATAAATATATGTAGATGCAAAGTTGCCATTTCCTTGAGTTAAATCCAGGATTCTGTTATACGGTAGATCAGCACAATAGTTGAAATAATGCGCAGTCTCTCAGCATGACTAGTGTTACAGTTATGAAGTACCCGTGCTATATATCTTGAATATACGACCATAGAGCTGGTAACTTGCGCATTTAGAAGAATTGCCCTCCTTGCAATATATTTTAGCGCATTATAGTCAGTAGTCCATAATCTAAAGTAATTGACTTTGCAAGACTTTAACCATAGCGCATGCTTGCAAAATAGGCTTTATAAAGTATAGACCCATTATTGATGCATCGGTTAACAATACTCTTCAATAAATGTGTATGTTTGTCCTCCATATTCAAAAAAGACTGATTCAACTTCAATTTTTAATTAGAAGCAAATGTCGGAATCTCTAGGTCTTATAATTAAAATGCTTTTCATGAGCGGCTACAATCAGAACATATTCTTAATCGGAGATAAATAAAAAAACAGTATTGCTGTCTGTGTTAGTTACTGAATATTTGGTTTTATGTTCTGGAAAGGGTGTTAATATATTTCTCTGTCTAATCACCTGTAAAAATTAACAACATTGAAATATGTCTTTAAAACACACTTTGCAATGTCATATATTTCATGTAAAAATATATTAAAGCTTACAACGAATCAACCAAACACCTAAAGAGAAATATTAAAAGAAAGTTATCAGAATCTTGAGTTGATGTGACTTTCGCACACTTTGGCACTAAATTTAGCACAAATTGAGGTCTTTGCTTTCATACCCTTCTGATATTTTTGGTTGTATTAGATGTGCAATGGAATTGTTAGTATGGGCAAATGATGTAAGTTGTATCAATTGTATGATATGTGATATAATTGTGCATGTTCATGTGAAGATTCATAAACCAGGAGAGCAAACGGTCAGTGCATTATTGTATGATATGTGATATAATTGTGCATGTTCATGTGAAAATCATTAACCAGGAGAGCAATCAATGAGTGCATTATTCCCAGTAAATGTACTATCTACATTTATCCACTGCCAGAGGGACGAGGATTGAGTATATCAGTGTAAATTAGTATGTCATCCAGTGGAATAACAACAACTTTTGTACTGTGCGTTGTGTCATGAAAAAGATTAGTTCCTTCCTTTTTTCTGTGATTTTATGTACTCTCTATTGCAAGAGTATGTCACATTTGTATACGAAACTTTAAGTGTTTTAGATTCATAAATGGTGTGCAAGACTCATATTTGGAAGTACTCGCATGAGACGGAGATGATTTATTACCACAAAACTGTGGAGAAGAAGACTTATTGACAAATAAAGTTTTGGGAGCAAGGAATAGTTACCAGCTGTTCGAGCAACATTTTCCAACGTTTATACCTTTAACTCGTCAAGATATGTCTTGATATCACTAACGATGCAGTTCTTGAACTATTATACTAATAAGTGTTGTCTGATGATATCGTAACCTTGATAAGCCTTCTTGAAATATTTGTTAACTTATTTTGTATTAACCCCCCCACCTTGTAGAATTGGCCCGACGTGTCCTCACTACGTGTCGTAAGAGGCCAATAAGTAGAGGCAACATGTTTGCCATGGGTTGTGGCCCGTGTCGGGCGATGAAAGAATCCTGGTACTTGAGCAGAGTCCTCTACATCTTCTAGATGGGTTGTCAGGACTAACTCAGTCTCGACAAATCGGCTGGTCACGCCGAGCTCTAGGAGGTCTTTCTTTACTATCTCTTTTTCTCTATATTTTTCATGGTATCTCTCTTGATGCCACCGTTGCTCTTACAATCTACCCCATTTAGCTTTCTTTTCCTAACTCTCCGAAGACATCCTAGAAGGCTGTGGCTTAACCGGTCACTCGGGAGGTAATTTTACCGACTGAGTATATCTTACGGGATTTATCGGGAGGTAATATTACCTACGGAGCAGAACATCTGAATAACATCTGTGTATAACTTGCACTTGGAATGTGTCCCTTGTTGGGTTCCCTGGTGGGGGTGGAGCACGGATTCTGAATTGTAACCAAGCCATCATTAAGAATTTTAAAAAATCATCTCAGAAGAACGAAATCTTTATCTGACTGGGACTATGAACCATGTGGCGTGGAGTCACACCCACTCTTCGTGGTGTTAAAATCAAAAGATGCTTCAGAACCGCTTGTGGCACTTTCTCCGTTCGTAATAGAAAATACAATAATGTGATCGATCGCCACACCAAAAAGTGTAAAAAAATAATATCAGCTGCTTACTGGTGGAGTGTGAGCGATGATGCCAAACAGACAATATTCAGAAAATGAAAACATTCTTTGATGTTCCAGTAACCTCGTTCGCTCACACAACACTCAATACGTCCAAAGGAGTGATTCACTGTTGTGACTGGACAGGAGTCAGCGACACAGAAATCAACGAAAGGATGAAAAATACAGGTGTCACTGACGTCCGTAGAATTCACATACAACTTAACAACACTTTGCAGGAAGCCAATAATATTTAAAATAGTCAAAGATGGATCTTTGCAAGTTATGGTTGAGATATACATACCCAATCATCTTCAATGTTTCAAGTGTCAGAAATACGCCCATCATGAAGACCGATGCTCGAAAAGCCATGTATGTGGCCGCTACAGAGAGCCTTCTCATCGGGAATCCGAGTGTAGAGCAACTCCGCATTGCGTCAACTGTGGAAAGAAGCACCACGCCAATTTTAAGGATCGTGACACCTGGAAACAAGAGAAGGAAATACAGAGGGTAAAGTACACTTCTAAGATC
The DNA here is from genome assembly GCA_016617855.1 of Megalonaias nervosa. Classification (NCBI taxonomy): domain Eukaryota; kingdom Metazoa; phylum Mollusca; class Bivalvia; order Unionida; family Unionidae; genus Megalonaias; species Megalonaias nervosa. The sequence goes on along the minus strand of JAECUM010038775.1, from coordinate 36,016 downwards.
CCCTCCAGAGGACAGAATTCTTGAACAAGCTAGAACACGTCATCCTGGCCGAGCCTTCTCAACAGTAGTGAAAAATAATCCAAGGACCTGCAAGCATAACAATAAACTGATTGACCATCAAGCTCCAAGATGGTGAATCAGTGAAGCCACATTATACAGCTCAGAACAACACAATATCTTCTCAAACAACATTCAACAACACTCCACCACCAAAGTCATCAAACATAAAAAAAGATCCGAAGCGAATAGACAGCAAAAGGGGTCCGATGACCCCATAAAGATGTGCAATCGGTTTGGCGACATTGAGGACATGGATGCAGAAGAAACTGCTCCATGTGCTCCGGGTGGTTCCAAGCATAACATCAAAATATTTAACCCCGTTCTTCCTCCAGAAAAATAGGCACATAGACTCTCCATCGCTAGTCTAATTACACCATCCTTACTTTATATTTACAGTGAAGAGCACTATTATACAATGGAACTGTCGAGGATTTAAAACCAACTACAATGATATTCTTCTTCTTTTAAATGTATATGATCCTGCAGTACTATACATTCTTGAAAGATACGGACAACATCACACTTAAAAACTACATCCTTTCCAACACCTACTTTTACAATGTTGACAGGACCTCAGGACTAGTTTCTATTGTTGTGAGCCCCTCATTGTGTCATCCTTTTAAACACAAATTTGCAAGCCATTGCTGTAAGCGACTCTCTACATCGAGTGATTACATTTTGTTTTATTTATGTACCAGCAAATACCAACCTACTACCAGACGAATTAACATTTGTTCTACTGGTGGATGTAATGCCCATAACATCTTATGGGGATCAAGTCACACAAATGACAGAGGCCAAAAAGTAGAAGACTTCATTTCTAGAAACGATTTGTGTCTATATAACACCAAATCTCCGACGTATTTACATCCAGAAACGGGTACATACACGTGTATCGATTTGACAATTTGTTCTCCTTCGCTGATTTGGGAATATGATTGGATGGACATTGATGACCTTCACAGTAGTAATCACTATCAAATCTCTCTTAAGAATATTAACTGTAGAATTCATGAAGCAATTCCACAATGGAGTTTAAAGAAGGCCAACTGGGATAAGTTTGAAACCCTTTGTCAAACTAGGCTTAATAGGGATACCGTTTTAAACGTTAATGCTCTTATTCAACATTTTACTCTATTTTAATTGAGATTACAGAAGATTCCATTTCCAAGTCCTCACCAAACATTAAAAGAACCCCAAAACATTGGTTCACTAAATAATGTTGGACAACGCCGAGAAGCACTGAACAAATTTAATGATCGTCCGACGCCCGAGAAATTTAAATAAGTACCCTATTATCCGGGCTAAAGCTCTCAGCACCACCAAAGCAAATAATAGCCCTCGTTCCTCTATAAAGAAAGTATGGGACACAATCATCAAAATAAATGGAAGTGGAAAACACAGATCAAGCAATAACAATTTCAACTCCAAATATGACATCGCAATTATATTTGCAGTTAGTTTCTCTAAATATTCCTCATCGCCTAATTATTCGGAAGCCTTCGGAAAAGTTTTAAAGTCAAAAGGAAAAAACACGGTTGAAATTCACATCTAATAACTCAGAAAGCTATAATCAACCGTTTCAATTAATACAGCTAACAGAAGTTTTGAATAAGGCCCATGATACATTCGCTTGGCCTGACGAAATACATTTCTAGTTTTTGAAACACCTACCAGAACCATTACTAACAGTTCTTGTAGAAATCTTCAATGACCTATGGCTTACTTGGAAGGTACCAAACTTTGGAAAGATGCAAAAGTAAAACCAATTCCCATACCAGGTAAAGATAGCACAGATCCTATCAACTATCGCCCCATTGTACTGACAAGCTGTGTGTTTAAACAATGGAACCAATAATCAATTATTGGCTTGTATGGTACTTGGAAATTAATAATTTAATATCTCCATTTCAAATTGGGTTTTGATATGGTCACAGCACCAATGATCATCTGGTTAGACTGGAAACATTTTTTCGCGAAGAGGTTTTCTTTCATTTAGAAAGGCCTATGGCACAGCATGGAAATACGGGATACTGAATGACCTGCACGATCTGGGTCTAAAAGGCCGTATGCCTTCTTTATCTCAAACTTTCTCTCAAACAGGGAATTCAAGGTGCGAGTTGGTTCCACCCTCTCTGATATGAACGAAGAAGAGATGGGTGTGCCCCAGGGCAGAATTTTGTCAGTAACCCTGGATTGTTCTCTATACTTTGATGATTTCTTAATATGCTATCGATCAAAGCACAGGCATACAATTGAAAGACAACTACAACACAATATAAACAAGATTCAAAATTGGGCCAATGCCAACAGATTAAATTCTCGAAAATCAAAAACAGTATGGATCCATTTCTGTCAGTTGCGAAGTCACCATGACGAGCCTAAACGCATGCTGGACGGAAAGCCTTTACCAATTGTTGAGGAAACAACGATTTTAGGCATTATCTTCAACAAAACCCTGACATTCATTCCACACATAAAGAACTTGAAAGCGAAATGATTGAAATCTATAGATGTGCTTAAAGTGGACGCGTATAGACTGGAGTGCTGATAGAGAAATCATCCTCAAGTTATATATAATGTTTATTCGCTCTAAATTGAACTATAGTTGCGTTGTACATGGTTCAGCTAGAAAGTCATACTTGAAGATGCCTGACCAAATTCACCATCACGGAATAAGACTCGCTCTAGGATCAATTAGGACATCCCCATTTGAAAGCCTTTTCGCTGAAGCGAACAAGCCATTTTTATCACATCGTAGAGAAATGCTTTCCATACAGTATGCTCTCAAATTTAGATCAGAAACCTGCTTTTTGCCGTATTGCAACCCAAATACAAAATATAATACAAAACTAAGTCAAATGCCATACGGAAGGTATTAGAATATTTTGCATTGGGATATCATCCAGCCTTGACAGTATAAAAATTGATCTTTCCAAATTTCAGAATACACCCATCTCCGATACACCTCTCTGGCTACTTAAGCAACCAAACATACTTTTAAAAACATCTGAGACTAACCCTTCCATCTTCCATAACTCTTATCACGAACTCCTCATCGAATTGAATAACTACACAAGAATCTAAACTGATTGATTAAAGGATGAGGAAAAGGCTGATGCAGCCTTTGCTAGTGGAAAACACATAAGAAAAGTTCGCTTACCAAATGGTATGTCAATTTTTTCAGCCGAAATCAGAGTAATAGACTTTCTTCTATAATATATCGAAAGCAAATTAATTTCAAACTGCATCATGTTCTCTGATTCACTATTAGTACTTTCGTAACTACACACAAACAATTAGAATACACATTACTAACAAATTTTCTCATCAAAAATACTGAGTTGTTTACCCCTCACAATATAGTATACTGTTGGTTACCCAGCCATATTGATATTAAAGGAAATGAGGAAGCAGATCGCGCTGCTAAAATGGCCCTATCCCTAGAACCATCTGATTTTAAAATATCGTACACTGATTTTAAACGTAGTATCAAAAAGTCTTTACGTCTTAAGTAGCAGACATCATGGAAAGATGAAGTGAAAAACAAACTTCATGCGATGAAGCCAATCCTAGGGGAATGGGCTCCTTCCTACATAACCATCCCTATGGACGAGGTAGTCATTGCAGGAATTAGAATTATTCATACTTATATAACCCACTCCTACATGCTAAAAGGCGATGACCCAACAGAGTGCGTTAATTGGAACGAACCACTCACTGTTAAGCACACTATGTTAGACTGTTCCGACCTGCAACCAACGCGCGATATGTACTACAATGTGCTCGAAATGAAGGAACTTTTTGATACAATAAAGGCCTCTTGCATTTTTTTTGACCGGTCGTTCCTCACGCATACAGGCATTATGAACAAATCTAAGCACATGCATGGCTTACCTCTGCTGCAGTTTTTGACGCCAACTGAGAAATCATCTTAACAATATTCAAAGTTTAGAGAATGATATTCCTTTAAACTGTTTGGTTAAATGTATAATTTATGTGATAATGCTATTATATAGTAATAACGTTACTTTTCTACCTCAGTTACACGCACTATACCTCCAAACTTTTATACGCTGTCATGACATATAATTGTAATTGAAATATAGAATTCTATTATATGTTCGTGAATGTTTTGAACATTTGACAAAATGGTTCAGTCGCTGCCTGCTTTTTACATATACATCAGTTGTACAAATGGATTCTTTTCTGTTAAAGGCAATCATAATGAAAATGAAACAAACTACATAAGTGCAAAAACATGTCACTCAAGTTCAATAAAAGTGCTATCCCGCCGACCTGGGTTCGAATCTCCATAGAGTACGAATTAAAAATTCTCTAACCTCTATGAAAGTATTATTTGCATTAAGTATTAATTTTGCCTACTATTATCAAGAATTCTTCTATAGAATCCAGGGATAGCACTTTCCGTTCTGGCTGGTGTATATTTATAATTCTCTATAATTAATTGTATATACCTTGATTTCTTTCATAGGAATCCCCAGTGACTGTGCAGATAGATGAGAATTAAATACTAGGTAGTCACGCAAGTGTGTCTGATACGCACGAGTGCATATAACACCGATTTTATGGTGAAGTTTGCTTAGCTGTGAGGGAATATGGGCTCGTGTGTGAAGGCAAGGCGATGGGTGCCGTTTACCCCCGGACCTGGAGTACGAATACAAATGTCTCTAACCTGTATGATTTGTATTAACTATATATATATATATATATGTGTGTGTAAATACTGAGTACTTCGAACTGAATTTCATCTCCGGAGACCAATGACGTCCATATTGTGTATATTAACAATTTTGAAAATTATTATCCATATCGGCACGTATTTCTAACGATTTATCTCGTTGATTAATATTTATGAATATTACCATTACACTCCAGTTGCCAATATAACAACCAGATATGATATGTAAGTACGGTTGAGACTCGCTCACTTTTAAGATGTGAGCTTTAGGTGTATCACAACCGTTCCCGACAGTAATGAAAACAATTAGGCCATTTGTCTTAACTGCAGCTTTTGACTCTCATTCACTCCTCAAGATAAGTTTGAATGAGCCCCAAAAGGTTACGACGCGTGGTGAAGCTGGCACGATAGCGATTTGTTTATCCAGGTATTGTTTTATTATAGCATTAGTATCAACATCATACTCTTTGATACAAGCCATCGTCACACAGCTGTTTGTGATTCCATCGTTGTTAGTAAATTGAGCCAGGATTTGTTTTTTGCGGCAGCGCCTTTCAGCTTGACTATAATATATCGAATATCCACGACTGACGTTTTAAGTTTGCCAGATTGATTTTAAAAGTCACAAGCTCACTTGGATCGACACAAACAACACGGATATATCCGGATTAGTGGGAAATCTACTCAGATGCACACCAGCACAGTTTCCTCGAGCAGAGTAACGACCGTAAATGATGACCGCATATGAAACTATCCAACGGTGTTTTTAGAGGTATAGTCGAATGATACAAACCTTGCTGTTTACGCTTGGATAAATAATTAACAACCTCATCTGACGATGCAAGTCAATACAACTCAAATTACAAACTATGCTATGGCGTTACTACGTATGCAAATCAATCAGTGTCAGGGCCTGTTGATGATTCTAAATTGGTGATGCAAGTTTGACGTGTTCGTGTCACCATCGATGCAATGTCATTAAGTATAAAAAAAACCACGAAAATGTTTTTCAAGATTGGTCAACGGACGTGCGATCGTCTGTCTAATCGAAGACCTATGCCCGATGATATTCTTGATAGTCGAAGACTTCATCCTTTTCTTATGTCTCCTCCAACTGTCTTTTTTCAAAGCCATTCCTGCTATAGTTCCGACAGCTGCAAACCTTGCAGATTTTGAAACTGCTGGAGCCACGGCTGTCAACAATCAACAATGTTGGAATGGCTGCCAGGAATGGAAATATTCCACAGATCTTTGCATGCTTTGATTTTAATGTTATTGAAGAGCATCTGTATTTGGCCGCATTAAAGGTAGGCGACCTGCGTTTGGGTCAGCCAAACAGGGACATTCCCAATTATTCTGGTGCATACAGTTTTAAGTTTACCCCACAATTGTTTTCGAATGCATGTTTGATTCTTTTGCAATTGACTTTGAGAAGACAGAGCTTCATGACCTGTTGAATTGGGCGAGTGGCGAAGCACATGAGTCAGATTTAATACTGGTTTCAATTGCATCAGAAATGATGTTGATATGAGTCTAGTGAGCTAGAATAACTTAGTGGAGTGCACCATCTTTTATCAGCTGGAGCGATGCTACACTTTTTTATGGTTTTATTAGCATGCTTAGACGGCATGTGCTCTGCGTTCTGTAAACGTAGACGAGGAAATTTTCTAAGGATCAGCCGCGTAACACGATACGAGAGTATCTCCGTGGATACGAACCGAGATAAATGTATGTGATAAAGGTAATACAGCGTTTAACATCTGGATAGAAAGGGCAATTTAGACGTCCTTCTGCCACATTCTTTAAGAAATATGAGATATAACTCTCAAATTCCAATGGATACGTATAATTAGCATAGCCACAGCCTTTGTAAATGTACTCGTTTAACAAAACCAATTATGCAAAAAGTATCATATTACCTATTCCAATTGTGATTTTTGCACTATTCCAATACGTGCGGTTTACAAAACATCCTAAGAGCCCTGATGTGATTGATTTCCCAAAATTCATGGTTTCCATTAATTTTGTGTAAACATTTAATTGGACGTGTATATTGAATTACTTAATGGCACGGTCTTTTGCATCAATGTAAATGTTGTCATTTTTATCAGTTCCATAAACACGTTTTCGTACTTGCAATTCATTTTTGTGATAAGTACTGTTAAGTTATATAGTTTTTATATTGCAGAGTCATCTGAATTTCTGTCACAAACTTTGTGCAAGGTAGCTTTGACGGTTATTGGAGGATCTGTTGTAATTTGTGCTGGAGCCCTCATCATTAGCATCGTCATAAATGCAGCTTTGAAGAAAAGAAGGTAAACGTCTTACACTTACTAGGCTTTGTGCTATATATTTGATAATTCATAGTCAGTAAATGCCTTCATAGTTAACATTTGTATCTAATCGGTTTCAGAGAGAGAATAATGTACGCGTCTATCAAATCTTTATAATATATCATTACTACCCTGTGGTGCAAAAAAGTATAATATAACTTTGATGGCTGTGTTGGGATACCATATTCAAGTAGCAGAAATCATCGCCTGGTCGCATCATCAGTGAATTTGTATCACTATTTAGAGAAGGTGCTTTGAACTCTTTTGCTCTTTAGGTTAGCTTAATTGTGACACTGGAGTACTTTTTCAGCTGTATAGTACTATTTTCTTGTCTTTTAAATGTTACAGATAACTAACTATCTTTAGTATCAAAAGGAACTAAATTTGGCCTATATAGCTGTTTATCAAAGATAGTCATCAGTACAAGAAAGGACAATATTTCGTTTACGCTGAAGATAATGTATATTCAGTTCGCTCTAAAGGAAAGCCCAATTATATGAACAATATTTGTCCTTTACATACGAAACATAGTTAATAAAAGGACAGTAAACAGATGCATTACATACTTAACTGCCTCCCTTATCTAGAATGGCAATGCATTTGTCAGTCATTCTTGTGCATAGTTCTGTCATCATATGACCGCTGTTGATAGCAAAATCAAATTAAGGATGAAGAGGAAATGAACTTTTCCTTTTTATCTCTATCATTATACATAAAATAGATAAAATTTTATTTGTTTCAGAAACAGGTGCTTGCAACTGGTTATGTGAGCCAAAATTATTCATCTCAACGACCAAATATATTCGAATAATAAATAGGATAAACTTCATCCATAATGTACCCTCAGAATATTCATTTGCTGCATTACTATAATTTTTAGGTTCGTTTAAAGAGTCCTAACATAAATGCATCAAGTGTATTTTACCATTCAAGTTTCAGTATAGTTTACACGCTTTGTACTATTCTTACTACTACTGAGGACGGTCATTCATTTACTCATAGTCCTGCTAAAGTGGCATGTTTTTAGATATTATTGGTAGTATTTTCAGTATCGACCCAACACAGGAACCATTTATTTTTCATGGCACTGAATAGCCGAAAACGACTGTAAATTTTGTTCGCATATTTAGCATCATCATTTCTGATCGATGACCAAGGCGTAATAAGATAAGCAAAGAAACTTAGAATAGTATGTTTTAATGGTTTTAATTCGCTAAGATCACAATGTCTCAGAAGTAATTTGAAAACATGCATAATTAAACATGATTAAACAAGAGGTACACGTTATATAATGCACATGTTGGGACAGTTTAAAATCATGTGACATTAAACTTGAAAGTATGTTTTTGGCTATATCTTCAAATAATTTGTATATATGTGTAATAAGTTCATTCTCTTCTTTTACCCTCAAGGAACAGTGATACTGGTGGCGTTAGGTAGAAGTAGAGAAGAAACATCGGGAGAGAGCCTACGCGACTACAGAATTTCTCCATCGTATTATAACGTTGCATCATTATGCATATCAAACAGTGAGTTTTGTTTTTAAAAAAAGTTGTTTGTATGCGTGAAATAAACATCATTACAGGGAACGATTGATATCTTTTAGAAAGCAGAATGTTTTAGAATGTTGGTTATATGTTGTATTAATAATATAAATATTTGATTTCGTTGAAGGATTTCATATGATGTAATTTCTTTAAATGATGTGGACTATATATTGAACAATGGATTCAAACAATACATTTTGTTACAACTATAATATACTGATGTTTTCATATTTAATAGTTATGTGAATACATTTTAATTCATATATTTTTAATAATATATATTTTGCCGCATTATCACCATGTTCTACAAGTTCATTAGTTTTGACTAATAGTAATCCTATTATATCATACGCACACATGCTTTATTTTAATTACATGATAATACCGCTTTAAAATGACGCTTATGTTTTAATGGAGGGATGGCCAATAATTGTGCAAGAAAATGGAGTTAAATCATCCTATTTTGCGATGCAATATGGCTAAATTTAACGCTATGCAGTTTGTTTCAAATTATTCATTTAATAAAAAAACACATTTAAATATATGCCTAAGTAAATTTATTTACATCTTCGTAAAGCAACTGTGATGACAAAAAGCATCATACTATATTAATGTGGAATGGCGAAGTACATGGCATACAAAGTATATCGAAGGAAGTTCTTGAGTGAATGGATGATTGTGGCGGAAAGGTATGATCAAATGTTTTCTTGCATAATTCCACTTACGGAACAGCAAGGTTATTGTTAAAAAATAAAACCTTTTAATTATTTACCTACTGTGTGTATTATTTGTATTTAGTGAGTGCCTCAATTTATGAGAATCCGCACGAGGTTACGCAGATGCAAGCGGCCGGATATGAGGTACAACAAAATTAACTTTAAGACAACTAAATTGATCAGAACAGACATCAATAAATAATATAATTTTTCAGGGATCGCACATTTTCCATCTGACAGCATATATGTATTTTCGTTGTGTATTTAGTATTGTGTTTTCTTGGCAGGTCTGACTGATGATAAGAAAAGTGCACTCTCATCTAATATTATTAGAGGCAAATGAATGTTTTATCTTATTTTTTGAAAAAGTAATGAATTCGATATGGATAATTTGGTCATGGTCGCTTACGTTGAACACTTTACAGCATGTACATGTAATTGTTATATTACCTACTGAAATCCACTAAACTAATATTGAAGTGAATAATCTAATAATTAAAAGCGGATGATTTTATTCCTAGACCTAGAATTCTAAATGTGGTATTATTTTGCCCGTAAGCCTTACTTCCTATGAGTACCGGAAGAATTATGCCGAAATGTGCTATGAAAACTTGCATTGACTTATTGTTTCTCGTTCGCCCACAGGATTTTAGTTTCATTTAATACTTCCATTTCCAATTTTAAAACTTTACTTTTGTGCTTTAGTTGTATTTGACCACATGCTATTTCAAATGTTCAATTTAATCATCCTTAACAAATTCTCGGTCAATTGTAGTTTTATTGATTGCATGGTAAATATTTTATAATTAATTTTGTGCTGTAAACTCCCTGCCATCTGCACCTATACTGGTTGTAGGAATTACGGATGCAAACATTGTATACAATAGACTTGTACTTAGAAACTTTGATGCAATAGAAGACTGTCTTCAATTAAACAAAATATAATACAGAATAGACACAACCTGCTTTAAGATCAATTGAATTTATTGCATAATTATATTACTTTTGACATAATATGTCTTCATGTGATAATAGTATTATGACAAATAATGTGTATGCAAATTCACCATTTAATAAGCCTCAATCATACTATATCTCTCCTTTATGATCTGTTGGTGTTGATAATGTAATAAATAATTAAGTTATAGAACTTGGGTCTTTGATGTTTAGTTATAGTGTAGCTATAATACTGCACGCCGATGAGAAAATTTGTAATATGTAAAGTAGAGGCCATCTTTAATAAATGCTTAATCATTTTCGCTGAGACCTTACATGTGGATTTTATTTGACAACATTCTATCCAAAATATCCCATTTAAGTACAAAGTACACTTTTCTATGTTTGGTATCACTGATACAATTGCAAATAAATTGCATATTCACAAATATACCCAATAAAGATGTGTTTTCTCGTGGATGAATCCAAGGAATAAAATATCATTGAATCTATGACTTTTGTCTTTATGTTGTCGATACAGTCGATTCCAGATGAAAGTTTGTCGTTCCTACGACAAAATATTAATTAGGATCTGTTTTTATAAACTAACATTCCCTATGCTCGATGTTTGATAAATATACTCACAACGAAAATAAGTGTGTTATTTGTGTCAAGCTGATATATTTGCTATAATAGAAATGGAGAGAAGAAAGTCAAAACCATTTCCCGCAAACCACTGAATTTTCTAGCTATATTGTGAGACAAATATGTGTTATATCCATGTCAATCATAACGCATATAATATACCTTCTCTTATGATTCTGATGCGGATGTGAATTGAACGTGCATGAAAACAAAAAGCCGATATATAAGCAACACATTGCTATAATTCTTTTTTCCAGAACCTTCAAGATCAGTGGCGAATGGAAGTTTCTACTTATTCTACGATGAACTCCACCAAAATAGGTTAATCTGGTCAGTAGCTCTTAAAGAATTATTTTCAATGAATTATTTATGTACTTTTCTTTATCGTCAAAGCCTGTGTATATAACCAATAACTTAAACATGCATGTATTTAAAGTATTTGCAATATCCAGTTATTTTGTGATTGACTATAACGTCTAAGTGTTTGGAAATCTATCATAACCACTAGAATGAGTTAAAATTCTTTTATTTCAATCAGATGGACAAAATTAATATAATGAAGAGCGGCTGGAAACTAAATACATGCGTAGGAAGCAAAGATGATATTAAAAGTCTACAATTAATTGAAAGAGAATTAAAAGCCATGGACAAACAGAGAAACGTTGCCATTGGACAGAGAGAAAAACAAATCTCTGAACATTCTGAGAACAGCACAGAGCCACACATAAAATGAAGAAATATCATCTTTCAGCCATTTCCAGGCACTTAAATGTGGATGGCCTGTCCTTCAGAATTTAGGTTACATCGTGTCGTGTCATAGTTGTTCCATGCCTCTACACATGGTGTGAATTATTAAATCGTTTCCTTCAAGTTTATAATGTTTGAACAGAATTATGCATACACTAGTTCATTACCACATATACCAGATCATGTAAAAAACGCCTTCAGCACTTGTATATTGATGTATGCACATATGTTACAGCCTTTCCTCATTTTGTAGGTGTACGATAGGTGGTATTATGCTCAGACCGTACCTTAGGTCTTTATTCCATATCAGGTTTTCTTGCTTTGGTGTGGGTGGATACTTATTGCATATTCTGATACATGATGCTACCGATTTTACTTCTCTGCCCATTGCTTCTATTGTGGTTTCCTTTCTTGTCTTTCTTTTATCTTCTCTACTTTCGCTGTTCTTTCAGTTACAATTACTATTTCTTCAAACACCATATATGTGTTTTGTATCCTTTTGTTTAATCTTACTACGCCATTAGGCTCACTACTACTATTAGGTAACCATATAAACATCATCTTTATTATTCTTAATTTTGTACAATATATGGCATTATTGTTAAATCTCATTAATGGTCAGGGTTTCTTTAAAAAAGCAGCCCTATAAAAGCCATGTATGGTCTCTTATACAAATATATGCATAGTATTATAAACGTTCATAATGTTATATCTGAGTCAATAAATATTACTTCTTTGAGATGTCATTTATTAAGGCATCGCAGGAAAAGAAGATATATTTTTCGTAATTTTACGGCGCACCAGCGCTGTTAGGCTATTTAGCGCCATACAAAAGATTATATGTAGGATCATTTAAAAAGTAGTAAAATGTTTCGTATCGACCAGCGACATAAAACCAAACATATGAAAGTAAAACGATAAGATGGTAACAGTAAAATATAAATCTTCCCGATCAATAGGGAATGTAAATGGTGCATGATAATGAAGACAGATGAAAAGGTATTGAAAATAAGGGACGTTATATACATTACATAAAAATGCTCAAGGTGATAGCATACAAGTTATAGCTTAGAATAAATGTTTTCTTCTTTCAGGAATTCTATAATACAAGTGACGTTTATTGTATCAGACAATTCCTTCATGCCATGCACATTGTAGTACTGATCGCCCGTATGTTGGAGGTCAAAACACTCCCTCATAATGTGATTAATAGTGAATAGTTCATTGCAAAAAACGCACTCTGGTGAGCCTTCTCCTTTTAGCATGTGGGAGTGAGTTATATAAGTATGAAAAATTCTAATTATTGCAATGACTACCTCCCGCCTTCGGATGGTCATGTAGGAAGAAGTCCATTCTCCTAGGGCTGGGATAATTGGATGAAGTTTGTTACTCACTGCATTATTCCATGATGCCTGCCACTTTTGAAATAAAAACTATCTGATACTAGGTTTAAAATCAGTACACGGTATTTTAAAATCAGATGGTTCTTGGGATAGTGCCATTTTAGCAGCTCCATCTGCTTTTTCATTACCTTTAATACCAATATGGCTAGGTAACCAACAGTATGCTATATTTTAGGAAGTATTCAGCTCAGTATTGTTGACGAAAATATTGGTTAATAATGGGTTATTCAGTTTTCTAATGTGTAGTGACTCAAGTACTGATAGTGCGTTGGAGAAGATGATACCCTATAAAATACGTTTGTTTAAAATATATTGCAGAACAAGGTATATTGCTCTGATTTCGGCTGAAAAAAAATGATGTACCATTTGGTGAGCGAACTTTTGTTGTGCATTTTACACTAACGAAGGCTGCAGCAGCCTTTTCCTCATCATTTGATCAAACGGTATAAATGTTGGTGTAGTTTTTAAATTCGGAGAGGAGTTCATGATAAGAGTTGTAGAAGATGGAAGGGTTTGTCTCAGATCTTTTTCCATCGTGTAGTGTAAAAAGTACTGCTGGTTGTTTAAGTAGCCAGGTAGGTGTTTCGGACATGGACGATTTCTGCATTTTAGAAAGCTCGATTTTGGTACTTGCAAGGCTGGATGATATTCTAATGCCAAAGGAAGGTATGGCATTTTCGTATAAGGTTTTGTATTTGGTTCGAAAAACAGCCGTAAAAGTTGCACTATGCGGAAAGCATTTCTATACGATGTGATAAAGGTGGTTCGTTCCCTTTAGCGAGAAGGCTTTCACACGAGGATGTTTTAAATGCTCCTAGAGCGAGTCTTATTCCTTGACGATGAATTGGGTCAAGCATCTTCAAATATGACTTCCTAGCTGAACCATAAACAAGGTAACCATATTTGAGTTTGGAGCGAATAAACGTTCTATATAAATTGAAGATGACTTTTCTATCAGCACCCCAGTCACTGTGAGCTACTACTTTAAATAGATACAGAGGTTTCAAACATTTAGCTTTCAAGTTCTTTAGGTGTGCAATAAAAGTCAGTTTTCTGTCGGAGATAATATCTAAAAACTTTGTTTCCTCAAAAACTGGAATAGGTGTTCAATATAGCGTAAGGTTAGGTTCATCATGGTGTCTTCGTAACTGACAGAAATGCATACATACCGTTTCTCATTTTAAGTATTTGAAACCCTTAGCATTGACTCAATTTGTAATCTTGTTTATATTTGGTTGTAGTTGTCTTTCGATTGTATGCATGTGCTTTGATCGATAACGTATTAGAAAATCATCAAAGTACAAGGAGCAATCGACACCAGGAGGCAAACACTTCTTAACTTAAATTGTAACGTGTCTAGGCTCGAACAAAGTAACAGAGAAAACAGTGAAGCCAACAAGCTTTGTAAATTTAACAGAATAATTTATTTCCCAATAAAACAAGGTAAAATTACGAATAAAGGACTTACGGTTTGCGAATCTAATCCAAAAACTAATCCTAGAATTAAACAAATAAGTCCTATCGCTTAAAAGTTCTATATGAATCAAAGTTCGAATCCCGATGAAGTTCCAAGATGGAAGGCGATGACCTCCTCTATAACCTGTTTTGTGTTGACGTGTCAACAGTTCCTTATTTAATCACCAAGAATAATATTCCGGCTTTATAATTCCTAATAATTTTCAGTAAATGTCTTTGTCCAAGAGTTCTGATGAGCACTAGATAAAGTCTCCAGGGAAAATAAATTATTTTAACTACAAACTCAATTTAAACTAGCAACAGCAAAATAAATACCTTTGAGCCCGAAGGTATGGTTTACTACTCACTAAAATCACTATGAGATATGTGTATTAAACCCAACTAAAAGCGCAATTTCAGACCCGCGTGATGTGTGACGTGATCACTATTTTCCAAGCGGCGCAGTAACATTACACGCCGATTATAACGTACGCCATGGACGAATTTGATTGTATTGAACGAATCTTACTATAAGATTCAATAATAAAAAAAAATAACAACAGTTGTTTACAACATAGCTGAAAATACCTCTGAAATCTAGGTCACCAAAAGATACAATATTTCTGCAAATTGAGTATTTATCACCCTAAAAATAACTGAACTGAATTTACTTAAAAATGTCAAATCCATTGAATAAAGTTGTCATTACAATAACATGTAATAAAATAAAATAAAATGAAAAACAAATTTAAAACTAACACACAAATAATTAAATTACAAACACTTCCCTCCATAAAGAAAGAGAAAGATTTATATAATAAAACTTTCTTTTTACCATATGTTAATTATACTGTTACGTATCGGCTCGTTTAAAGTAACATAACGAAAAGAGCGAAGACAACAAGCTTTGTAAGTTGTAATAAAAATAATTTATTTCCCTAGAAAACACGGTGAAAAGGTGAAAATATGAAAATCCAAACATTTGTCCTAATATTGTGAAAAACACATAAGTCCTGTAAATAAACAGTTCTAACTGAAGTTGTCTGAATCTCAAATCCGTTCCAAGATGGCGGATGATGACGTCAGACGAAGGTTTTACACAAGTGTCCAGAATTTTCACTGCGAATCACAATTTGTACTGTTCTGTTCCAATTTAGAATTAATTTCACTAAATGTCTTTGTCCAAAGAGAGTTATGCATAGTTCTCCAGGGAAAATTATTATTTAAAAGGTATATGAAGTGCAGCTATCATCCATAACAAAACACATGTCGTTCTACAGTCGTTCTACAGACGTACAAACAAATAACTCTTTCCAGCACAAACAAATACCTTCTTCTCAAGGTATTACAAACTCTATAAGATGTTTAAATGTGACTCTCTGACTATTTCGCAGGTACCTGAGTATTTAAGGCGAACTAAAACGTCATTTCATGTACATGCACGAAGAACACATGGCATTCCGAAATTTCGCCATCGCAGTACAGAATGTTAACAAATATAATTAGAAATGACCGTGGTCACGACCAATCATTTACATAGCTTTTGCCGACTGTTTACTTGAATCGACAAACCGACATGCAAAAATCGTGCTCACGCGAGTCACATTTACGTTCTAAATAAACACGATGTTTCTATCAAAATGTCAGACCCTGCGAACATAATCATCATCACAATAATAGTTATATTCAATGATATAAAAATCAAATAAAAATGAAATAGAAAGAATTCAAATTTTAACACACATGTAATTAAACTACATGGTCGTAACAATACGTGAGGGAGAAACTTAACTAAGAAGAACTCTTATGAATTACACAAAGAATACATGAAATAATATTTATATACACGGGAAAGTGCACCTGTTATTCAATTGTCTTTTCCTTTAATTTGCCTGATCAACATTATATTCCTGTAACAAAAGACTCCACCTTAATAATCTTTGATTTTTGCTTTTCATGTTGTCGATGAACGTAAGGGGGATGTGATCACATGTTCGGAATTCAGAATTTCGACGTCATGAAAAATTGTATTTGTCCTCGTAGGAACATCTGGAAATAAGTACTCATATTCAAATAATAGCTGTTTAAGTTCATTCCTTTCTTGTTGTCGCAAATGTGAAAGTTTCTGGTCCAGATTTTTCATAATTTCTGAATTCCGAAGATTTGTCGCTCCAAAATCAGTCGAGTCCGATTGAATTGCTTCACCTGAATCTTCATCGAGTGGGACAGATACAACTAAATTAATTGCATGACTAGACTTACCTGGCCTGCTGCCTCAATATATTCAGTTAACAAGTTAAGGTGGCAAAGTTGTTTTTGTTTTCGCCTACCAGGAGTATTTATATTGTAATTAAAATCATTTACTTTCTTTTCAACCGTGAAGGGACCATAATATTTGCCATGAAGAGGATTTTGCGGAATGGGCAAGAGAACAAGAAGTCTATCAAAAGGCTGAAAACTCCTTTCCCTTGAATTGTTATTATATTTTAATTTCATTTTTGACTCAGTTGAATGCAGATTTGGTCTTGCAACCGCACAAGCCTTTGAGAACTTATACTTAAAGTCGGACACATAATATAGATTGAATTCAGTACCTTCATTAGAAAGAAGTTTCTTTCAACAACTTCAATGGTCACGCACAGTATGACCGCAAACAAGTTCAAAGGGACTGAGTCCTAAAGATTCTTGACCTGACTCCCTAACAACAAACAAAAGTAAATGATTTTTTTCATTCCAATCTTTCCCGTATCAAAACAATATGATCGAATCATATTTGCCAAAGTCTGACGAAATCTTTCTAAAGAATTTTGTCTCTCAGGCTGATAGGCAGAAGATTTAAATTGTTGAATGCCTAATTCGTGCCTAACTTGCTGGAAGATTCCAGACATAATATTTGAACCTTGATCATATTGGACAGATTAGGGTGGGCCAAATTGAGTAAACAACTTTATCAAAGCTGTTACTATAAATTTAGTTTTTATGTTCCTCAAAGGAATTGCCTCTGGGAATCTTGTTGACGCAGAAGTAATGGTCAAGAAGTATTGGTTGCCTGACTTGGTCTTTGGTAAGGGACCAATACAATCTACCATTATTCTACTAAATGGTTCGTCAAATGCAGGAATAGGCTGCAGATGAGACTTAGGTGTTTTTTGATTTGGGTTTCTTACCATTTGACAAGTATGACAAGATCTGCAGAATTTATAAACATCACTTTTAATTTTTGGCTAATAAAAGTGAGTCAAGATCTTGTAATAAGTTTTATAAGTCCCTAAATGACCTGCCAGAGGATGTTCATGAGCCAGAATAAGTATTTCCTGTCTGTAAGATTTTGGAACTACAATTTGATAGTTCACTGACCTCTCGTCACCAGCAGGTACCTCGGGAGGTTTCCATTTTCTCATAAGAATTTAGTTTTTAACGAAATAACAGACAGGTACGTAAGTGGCTTCAGTTTCACTAATGACCCTCTGAAACAAACAGGAGATATCAGGATCTTTTTCCTGTTCGACGACAAGTGATTGTCGTTTATCACCCTGATTAGAAAAAGAGGATGAGTAGTTAAAAGAGGATCAAAGTAATCAATACCTTTTGATTGATACAAACAAGGGGTGAAAGTGACCTCATCAAAAGCTTGACCAATACAGGTGTCAGCTAAAGGAATATTTTCCTTCTCAAAATCATTCTCAAGAGCTTTCTTTGCCATAGTTCTAGTAACTGCACAAGCTGGGTATAAATCAGGGAATTCTTTTTCAATAGGATCAACTTTCTGATCTAAACAAGGCTTGTCAGTTACGTGTGGATTAACCACAACCTTGTCACGAGCTAGCTCATTGCCTAGTAACAAATGAAAGCCGTGAACGGGTCAAGAAATTGCTATTCCGACTGTCACCTGTCCTGAAACTAAGACTGATGACAAAGTTACACAATGGAGAGGAACAGTAACAAAGCCGCACTCTACTCCCTGAATAAGAACATTCTCATTAGAAGAAGACTTCTCACAAAAAGGCAAAGTACCTGATAATAAAAGACTGAGAATCTCCTTTGTCCCTTAAAATTTTAATAGAGATAGGATTGGCCAAATCACCCAAGGGTGATAAAGAACCCTTCTACATGAATGGTTCATAATTCTCCATAAACAAAAAAAAAAAGACTGGGATTTATTAGACCCAACAAATGTATTGCTTTCATTACATGACCGTGACCTTGACTTCTTAGAAATAAGTGCATTTGATATAGGTCTGTCTTGATGCTGATGCTTATATATCAATTTGAAGCAATCAGAAGTAACGTGTCCTTTCTTCTTGCAATAGGTACACATAGGAACAGATAAGGATTTTGCATCAAGCGTATCAGTAGCTTGATTTTTCAAAGTTGTGCCAGATTGCGTTTAAGAAGGAGTCGTATTAGGCCGAAATACCGTTTTACCAGTAGACTGCTGAGTGAAAGACTTGCCTACAACAAGAACTTTATGAGTTACGAAATACTCAGCAGCAAGAGCAGAATTATCCAAGGTTTCGAACTTATGCTCCTTAAGATAAATCCTAATGTTACTATGGACACAGTTCCTAAACTCTTCAAGTAATATGAGTTGTCTGAGACTTTCGTAATGTTTATTAACCTTTCTAGAGAAGCACCATGCATCAAACTGATGTTCTTTTCCCATGCAAATTCGACATAGGCCTGGTCAGTTGATTTTCTAGAATTCCTGAATTTTTGCCGATAAGCCTCGGGGACTAACTCATAACCCTTCAAGATGCCTTCATTAACCACATCATAGTGAGCACCTTGCTGTAGTGACAGTGAAATGAAAATATCACGAGCTCTACCAGTAAGTACACATTGTAATAGTAGAGTAAGTAGTCCCTTGGCCACATCAAACTTTCAGCAACTTTTTCAAATCAGGAACGAAACTGTCTACTTCTTTTTCCAGAAAAGGGGGTTCTATCTTTATATTTCTTAAAACATCAAAAGTATAGGAGTGTTTTTCTTTGCCAGACCTAATTCTTTGAACCGAATTTGAAAATCCCTTTGATCCTTCTCTTTTATATTTGTATATCTAGTTTTTCTTTCTCAAATTGCATTTTGCTGTCTCTCTCTCTCTTTCTTCAAATTATAAGTACATTTGTTTACCTTCCCCCCCTCTCTCTCTCTCTCTCTCTCTCTCTCTCTCTCTCTCTCTCTCTCTCTCTCTTCTCTTCTCTTTCTCTTTTTCTAACTGCATTTGTCTTACTTCTCATTATCTTTCCCTTTGTAACTTTTCTATCTGAAACTAAACCTGTCTTATCTCTAATTCCAACTGCATTTGTTTCTTCTCCTCCAATTTCAACTGCATTTGTTTCTCCTCTTTTCGAAGTTCAAGCTTCCTTAACTTTAATTCCATCATGTGTTTCAATTTTAATTCATTTACTTTTATATCAGAGTCTGGTACAGACTTACTGATAGAAACCAAAACAATTTTATCCAAAACATTCTTCTCTACCAAATACTGGATCAAAATATTTTTTATTTCTTGTTACGTTAAATAAGATTTTCCTCCAGAAAGATCCTATTTTCTGGCACGTTCAACCAATTCATCTTTTTTCAAACTGTCCAACTGCTCCTGGGTAGGTTTGGAAAGAAAGGTCATCACTTTTGATGACATTGTGAAAACACCTGTTGATTCCACTAAACATTTCAAACGAAATGTGAAATAGTGCCTGGGATTTGATATATTCTGAAAACTAGGGGAATTTAAATTTCAAAACACAATTTTCTGAAATATTTTAACCAAAATTCAAATATCCCGGACGAGCCCCCAATTTTCATTGTTACGTGTCTAGGTTCGTACAAAGTAACAAAGAAAAGAGTGAAGCCCACAAGCTTTGTAAATTGAACAGAATAATTTATTTCCCAAGAAAGCAAGGTAAAAAAGACAACTAATATAATAAAATAAAATAATATGAAAAAGAAATTTAAAACTAACACACAAGTAATTAAATTACATATACGTAATTTTGTAGAATTTCATTCTCAAACCACCAAGCAATCTGAACCACCAACATCCTATTTACTAAATAGATCCGTCTAAAGTTGCATTGTAAAGTTTCATCAAGGTTGTACAAAATAGCACGTGTCCCTACAGACACTGTGAGTTTTGGAGCTGTAACTTAAACAATATACATGGCTAACATAAAATGAGTATCGTAATAGGAAATGGACAACTCATAATGATGGTTTTAATCCACAAAACTTTTACATTATTTTTTATTAAAAAGAGAGCAGAAATAAAAGTTGTAAGAAAGAATCCGTGCTTTGTGATAGGAACCTGCAGAAAGGTGCTCAGTACAAGCCCATAAAGACATATATAGTTTTTACCATAAAAAAACAAGGAATATATAAATTCCTCTTGAATATCAAACTGTATAAATAAAAGTTTATTCTGAGAAAGGATGCTATATCGTACATGTCTTGTAAAATAAGCTTATTGTTACTGAAGAGAAGTAATCATACATTACCTTCTCAAATGTCTACAAACCATTTCATTATGACATTGGAACCACCTTATGCAGCTGGGCATTTCTATCAAACAGTTGTTGACTGAAGTGTGTTGTTGAAGCTCAATCACATGTATTCTGTCCATCTTTGCAGCATGTTAGAAGTTTCTTTAATGAAAAAAAGAAACAGTTAGCCAGGAATTTCATACATCAACTTGTAAGGGCATCAAGAAGAAAACCCAAACTTTTCAATAAACTGTAAATTATTTGAAGTCCTATACTCACTTCGTATCCATATCTGCAACGTGCACAGCAACAGCCACTGTGTTTCAAAAGGTAATGAATATTAAGGCAATATTAATAATTGGCTTATACCGGAAACAAATTTGAAACACACATACAGCGTATTTATATGTCACTGCAATAGATAAAGAGTAAAGGTGAGGATTAATATAAATCATTAACTAAACCACGTGTATAACGAAGCACAAACACTCAATTATATTATTAAATAAGGTGGACACTTATGATACCATGCTCTACGCCGAAGTAGGGGAGATGTTACAATGAGTTTCCCCACGTTGTAATGACATAATCAAGTTACTGTCCAAAGAACCGAGCATATAAACCCCATCACATTCTCATCACAGCATTGACACTAATGAAAACACATTAGATCTGAAACATTGTAATAGGCATCGTGAGTTATCTTTCTCCGGTGTGTGGGTGGAGGAAATCATTATGTTGTTCTTGGAGATTATCACTTAGATAAGTTATCTATATTATTCCGGACTGTATTGCACTGTCTACAATAAATGATGTCATTGATCCGTGGGATAACATGAGGCACTTCCTAAAGATTCAACTAAAACTCAAAAACGAGCCTCTCGAGTTATCTGAGTGGTAGATCCAAGTCGGTGCCTTCATAGCGTTAGTCATTCTGTGTCTTCTCTTAGTAAGGAAATAATGTCTTCGAATACAGACCGTAAAAACCGGGGTCCCGCTTCACGAGGCAACGTGTGTGTGTGTGTGTGTGTGTGTGTGTGTGTGTGTGTGTGTGTGTGAGAGAGAGAGAGAGAGAGAGAGAGAGAGAGAGAGAGAGAGAGAGAGATTTGGATTTTAAAACCTTTTCAGTCATATCCCTGCAGTGTGACAGTTTATAGTTATTTCTAGTACTGGGACATCATGTCGCATACATGAGGCAGAATGTCGCAACCAGTCACAATGTCCTGGCTGACCAGTTCTAACAGAAACCTCATTACGCTGAGTGCCAAGCGAGGCAGCTATTAGTACTACTTTTATAAGTACTTGGTATGACTCGGCAGGGGTTCGAACCAACGACCTCCCGCATCCGAGGCGGGTGCTCAAACCACATGGCCACCGGAGCGGTCCACGACACGAGGCAACGTAAGTTTACGCATACAATTTTGTGTTTCACAAAGATATCCGTAGTAACATTTCGAAAGTCTAAGAAAAACGTTTGCGCAAACTACTCTTTTGTATGGGAAATAGATAATAAATCAGTAAAATACAATACGGTACCTGCAAGATACTTACAATGAATGGCGAAGAAGATGACAAGAACATCAATAGTAATACAATGACCCCCAAACTATCGGGCATAACATGCCTTAACGCATTGGTCATATTTAATGACATATAGGTATTGTCAGAGTTGCCACTGTCAGAGATGCAGCCCACTCTAGCTGTCCAAATAAACGCTTTACAATGGACCCTTTAAAGGCCTTCTAAACATTTCTAAAATACATTTGTTATCAAATCCAGATTTTTATCCTTTAAAATCTGTCATTGCTTGATCTTTTGCCGCCCTAGGCAATCAACTTGTCTGCCCAACTGGGAAATGGTAGTTGTGTTTGTGCGCGCGCGCGCGCGCGCGTTTGTGTGTGTGTGTGTGTGTGTGTGTGTGTGTGTGTGTGTGAGAGAGAGAGAGAGAGAGAGAGAGAGAGAGAGAAAAACAGTGACAGAGAGAACGAGATTGTCGAGCTAGAAGCTAGAAGCCGACGAATAAGCATAATTATCTTACTTTTGAAGGAAACAGCTAAGCCATACTACTTTAATTATCTCCGACTTTCATTTCCTTAAAATACATAGTGTACTTGAAGGTCCAATGTTAAAGATGAGAAGGTAAATATGATAGTTCATGCAATTTTTGTGTCAGTTACAACCTTCCCAACTTATCGTATATTCATTGCAAGGCTAAAGATCGAATTTAACTAAGGTCTTAATTTCACTTTTGCTTTAATTATTTGCATTGTAAGACGAAAACATGAAGCGAAAACAAATACCATTGGTCCTTCAACACCCCGTCCCTGTATGAAGGCTAGCCGCACATTGTGAGAAAATTACATTTTTAACAGTAGGACGTTATGTAGATCCATTTCGTTAAATCGGGGGAATTGTCTCAAAATGATTCTCTCTCTCTCTCTCTCTCTCTCTCTCTCTCTCTCTCTCTCTCATACACACATATATATATACATCATAAATTCTCTCAACATTGGATTAAGTTAATTTAATGATATCATCTGATTAATATGTTTTAACTATATAACAACTAGTAGCTTCAAATGTTCTATTTATTTAATGAGACATCAATGCAAATAAATTAAATCCAATAAATTATCATGTACTATGACTCTATAGTACAATTCACATAGCTCATGTACGCACTCCGAGTCGCTTCATGCAGCTATAAGTAGTAACGCCTTAGCAAATGCGGGGCCCGATTCGGATCATTTCGGTTGGGACCCCTGAGAGCACGGAATTTGGAAATAAACAAGTTTTATATGATATTGAATATAAACTTTTCTTCCATCGTTTTAAAATTACTTTCTCTCTATAGAAATATGTCTTAAAAAAATACAAACGAGCTGGGACCCTTTGAGCGCTGGAGCCGATTGTGCCAAATCGGTCCAATCGGTCTAAGGCCGACCCCGTCTATAGGTTTCATTTTGGAGAATTTCATTGCACTTACCTTTAAATGGCATTTATTCAATTTATTCACTTTATTTTGCTCCTTGTGCATCAAAATTCCAGTGAAGATTATCGTCTAAGTTCGTCGATAAATGTTTAAAGGCAAATTCATTGATAACGTACATCGACTTCTTTAGACGCATTTACCAAGCAGGTTGATCCTGTTTAATCCGGTTTTGTCGCCCGCTATGACGTAAGAGGGAACGCGCATGTGGCTGGGAAGAAGTTGTACTACAAACTTAAACAGAGACTCGACAATGTCGTCATTTATCAACAAAGCCTGTGGAAACACCGGCGGGGGAAAGAAACGGCAGACAACTCCAATAAATTGGAGACAATTTTATATAACTTCGTATATATCTTCTGTATAGTAGTATGTCATGTCTTTTATATCAAATGATACATAATGCCTATTTTGCCCATACAAATATGTTCCTTCAAACACTAAAGAAAGTAGAAATATGGCTGTCAATTCAGATTTGTTTTAGTTAAATGTTACATCATGCTAAATTATCATTTTGAAGAAATGTCATATTTACAAGTTAAGAATAGAACTTATTGTATGGTACTCCCATTCAGAGCTGAAGATCCATATAGGAGATGACGTCTTGTTCACGCAATCATGCCTTGATTCCCCCTGCACTATTAATAGTTCAATCCAATATAAACTTTCATGACCCAGTCTGATACCAAACTGTCAGTGTAAGTGTTCATAGTGATCGATAATTTTCGTCTGGAAATTTTGTTATGACAGTTAATGTGCAGATCGCTAAAACACGACGATTAATTAAACTTTGATACAACTATATTACAATTAAATTTAAAATTTAAAATTGGTTCTTATATTTGTACCAGTAATGCGCTTACGTCACCCGTGTGACATTTTACTATAATCATTAGATTGAGATCCATATAAAATATGAATAGTTTATCGTCCTACTGTTTTGATGTGTCTGAATATCGTGATTGAAAACAAAAACACACAATCAGCTTATGAAAAGAGACATTAAACACACTTGTATTTAAACTATCAAATTTGTTCAGTAAAGAAGGCAAGCAAATACACAATTATGTACGAAAAGGTAAGAAACAAATTGCAATTACGTAGGACATGGTCAGAACACAATTCTTCTCTAGACAGCTACACATTCCAAACAAAAGCCTGACGAGAATGCATATAAGCTATCAATATAATTAGAATTTTCATTTTTTTAAACATAACTCATCAGATTTGCTGTAAATTTCCACGGATGTTTGAGAAACTGTCTCCATGTTATTAATCTGTATTGCTAGAATTATGTATTTTTGAGTGAGCAGCCATTTAGTTTGAATTATTACAATCGAATTATGATATCATGCACTGTACACCGTTTGCTCAAATTATTCCTGGTGTGTGCTAAGGCATCTTATAATATGCAATAATACTAGCTTGTATAGGTTTACACAGATGCAACAATGTTGCTTAATCACAATATTTGTAGCTCTGAGAAATCATTGTACAAATATGCAATTTCAATCAAAATATGAACATAATCAAGTGAAAATAGTTTATTAATCTCACCGTGGAAACATAATAAACCAATAAGAATAGTATATTAGTCTATCTATAGAACCGATTGTCGAAATGAAATTTAGTTTAACATCCAACTGGAACTAAATACTGTTGATAATATCAAACAAGAATTCAAACCGTTTTAAATCCTCGTCATTTATACAATTATTTTAAATCTTCAGGAGAGAGTGGGTAGTTGGTAAACTTGTAGTGGTCCGATACTATGTTTAAAGGCTGTAGGTCAAAACATGTTTAGAACTGAAGCATGGGGAGGGTGCCCCCTCCTTGTCCCTATGTGCGTGCGCTCATGGTTATCAAAACATTTCATATTTCCGGTTTCGTAAGGATACGACGTTTTCAGTAAGGTGGTCATAAAGGTGATACTCAGTCATTACCATAAACGGTGATGACGACGGTCATCGTTTACAGAAATGCCTCATTTTTTTTTCGTTTGATTTGCTATTAAAAGACAGTGTGAGCACAGGTGACCGAATGGTCTAAAACGCATGCTTTTAATGATCACTCCCATCTCACCTCTGTCAAGTGGATTCGATGTTCGAGTCTGGCCAATACGGGGATGTGAGACAGATTGCCAGTAGCTTTGCGTGGATCGTGAGTTTTCCCGGGTTCATCGTCCACCAATTATTTTGATCGCCATGAATAGCTTATAATATTTTGCAAAAAATACATTAAACCTCAAAAATGCATGAACTCACAGCTGTTATTGACACACGTAGTGGAACTGTTGACAATGTCACAGGTAATCATGCAAGAAAAGAAGATATTATACATAATGAGTACGAGCTTCGGGAAAGAACTTACTCCACTACAGGTCTAAATTTGTCGCATCTAACATCGAAAAATTCTCTGTCACCATGGGTGGAATAACTTTGTATTTTGTAGAGATAACGTTTATAACTATGTTATAAAATAGCTTTCTTAAAGACAAGCCCACCATACGGTATATACTGCTATTTCAAGGCGCATCTCAAAATTAACCTCTTTATGTGTGACTCACGCTCTCCACAAACATACTTCTTAAAAAATCTTGTCATTTATGACTCATTCTATTTGCCGTAAAGTTACGTAAAATTGTAAGCTAAACTTAGGAAAAAGCGTACATAATTCTTCTTCGTGAAACTCTCTTAATCACGTATGAATGTTGTACATAAAATCGTAGGAAAATCTTGGGCGTACGTTGTTTCGTGAAATGGTGCCAGCTTATGCTCTACAAGCTCTACTCCATTTTACACTGTAAGGTAATTTATTTTTCCTCCCTTTTTAATTGTCGTCTTCTTCGATTGAACTGCTTATGTTTCGCGAAAACGAAGAAAATGTTCGAATATTTTCTCACTTACGCCTGCCAAGTATCTGCCGTGAAGTTACGTGGAAACGGAAGAAATAATGTAATCTACCTTACTGAAACGCGAACATTTGCATACGAAAAAAGTAAGAAGAAATTTGCAAACATATTCGGCCTACGTCATTGTGTGAGACCGGACCCTGATGTATAAATCATCCATGAAAATAAAAATACTTTTTTTCCAGGGATATGTATAAGAAATGTGACTAATACATAATAAGGCCACACTAACGGTAAGTCACTAAACCTTGAAAAGGCTTTTTCAAACCCCCGAAATCAGTATATAATGATATATTGCAAAGTAATGCTTTAATGATGGTGACCGACTGCAAACACTCTAATAAACTGATTGTTATGATTGACATGGATACAATCGTACATCTCAACGATCTGACATTGACATATATTATATGCAAATATAGAAAACATGATATTGCAAACTTAAGCATGCGAAAGGGAGAGAGATGTACTGAACGATACAATGAAAGTACAGAAGATCATGTGGTAACATATCGCAATACATATACATTAATACAAAGTAGGATGTACCTACATGCTGCGATACAACTTCATGCTCAGTTGAGTGTTGGGAGTGACTTGCTATAAGATTAAACAATATCACAGTTAGTCATGCTCATTGTTAAGCAGCATTTCGTACGTTTTTAAAATAGGAGTTTTAAGAGTCCAAAAAATTCGACAATATATCATTTTGGTGTTACCTTTCTGATGGAAAAATGACTGTTGTAAAATCAACACCGTCATTTATGTCCTTCATGTCAAGGATGATACACATTGTATTTTTGCTGACTGTTCATTGCCACAACGCAAGCTGTAAGTATAATAATGCATTTTAACCCGCAATTATTGTAACTAGACATGCATTGTTTGTATTTGCAGATACAGGATATGAAATATTTAAGATGACGTGTGTATATATATATATATATATATGTAATATATATATATATATATATATACATATATATATATATATATATATATATATATATATATACAGAGGTGCCATCGTTTGGATTAAAGATTAAAAGCTTATGATTTTGCTTAATATTGCATTGTATTTCCATTTGTATTGTCGATCGCACGATTCATGAATAGCTATGCTAAGAAAATTAATTTGATTGTACTCCCTCCCTCAATGCTAGGTGTTAGCAGTAGAGTTCATGTTGCAAAGGCTTGGAAAAGGCATTCTTAATAAATTGTACCTCAGGAACAGGTCAGCGGTAGTACCAGTATACCAGTTTACCGCGGGTTTTTTTTATGGTAGTAGGTGCTACGGTATTGCCTTACGGTGCAGATTCTTCGGTATTTTCCGTCAGTAAAGAATCTAGGGAAAATCCCGAGTAACCTTGTAATGATTTAAATGAAATTAACAATATGTTTTCAGTTTTCATTACAGCATAATCAGAAACTGCTATTAATTTCCTTCGCAAAACATTTGTATGTTAATGTGTTTTGTACACGTACCTCATTGTACGACAGAACGTCCTTAAGATTCTCAAGCGAGCTGTTTCCTGTTTGAAGTTTACTTAATGTCTCAGCTCCACTAAATATTTTCTTGTTTGTTGAGTAAGTTTATCTTATATTTAATGGCCATCTCTGACAAATGCCTTCTTTAAAAAAGGTCGGTATCCCAATCCATATTTCCCTGCCAATTATATAAATAAATCAGGTAGTAAAGTGTGGCTTCTGTGTCAATACTCCACAATTTTATCAAAAGGCTCCCTATTATCAGCACCGTGTCAATCACAGGGCGTCAGGTCGAGTGTAAGCTTAATCATGCCACTTCAGTTACAGTGTTTAGAGTACAGCCTATACAGCAATGAATACATATATAGCAAACTCAACTACTGTTAAGTACTTTCCATTTAGCTTTCGGAGTGGGGGGAGGGTGCGACTTTCCCTTGAGTTATCTCACGGTAATTTTCTTTTTCGTATTAAATAATTGGTTATATATTATTTTGCTATAATTCAGAGCAAGCTATTTTATTCCAGCTATTGATGTTGTATATATTTAAAGTGTCAGGCTCCTGCATCAGACAATGAAATTGTTGGTTCCTACTATAATTGCGGTATATCATGGTGCATATCGCGGTATGTTCATACTGCGGTAGAGTGAAGGACAAAAATGTTCGCGGTACTCAGCTCTTCTCAGGAATATTTATGTTGGATATCCAACCGCTAGGTCAGTCTAGTATAGCCATATTCTTTCTCAGTAACTATGCGTATTTTTGCAATTGTTTCAGATTAATTATGCTACACAGCTACTTGTAACTGTACGGTTGTGGAATAAATAAATTTCATAACCAAAGCGCAGATTCACGCTGTTGGCTTATAAAACAACTGACCATCTGAATTTCAAAATTGTCTGGATCTGTGCCCGAGAATATGTTTTATTCCCGGGGCATCGACCCACTGAGTAGTGCTGTAATCGTGGGTTTAAATTTGTATTAATTTTCTCGGTCACGGTCTATATCCACCGCTACATTGTCTTATTTAGCAAGTAAACCACACACATTGTGAAAGCCTCCGATTGTTAACATCAATAATCCATGAAGGTCAAGTGGTCTAAGCAAGCACCTAAAGTCATGCATGAGGGACACAGAGAAGTAATAAGCAAACCGCCTATCTACACTCTGCTCCGCTCACATACTCAACCACTTCCCATTCCAAGCACGAATGTCATTCTGTTAAATACCAGGTCTGTCTTTAAGTACAGTCGTTTCTCAAATGTTTCACCTCGAAGATATGCAACATGCCCGTATTGATCCACGATGATAAACAGATATTTGTCAACCAATTATTTTGATATGGAAGATACACAGGTGCCGCAGAAGTAATTGATATTTAGTCACCTGGTTGCTCCGCTGGTGAAAACCTCAAAATTATATAAAACTGAATTGCCACGCCTGCCATTTTCAGACCTGCTTTCATAATTGCTACTGACTGCGTCGCAGATTAAATTGATCTGCGCCCTTGAGATAATTCTGAATATGTCTAGCTCGATATGATATGCAGTTCCTTTAGACCTGGAACTCCAAATTGTTAAATTTTAGGGACAATCTTTGGACTAACCCAGAACTGTTCTCAAAGACGACTGTGAACCAAACGTTGTGGCGATTTAATTACGATGGCGGAGCTGAGTGTGGACACGTGTTCAAGGGTGGAGAGTTTAGAGTATTTATTGTTCTACACCGAAATTATTCGTGGAACTTCATCATTTATTGATGTAATATTATAAACACTTGCAGGAACTTCTACCATTCCCCAAGATGCTCCACGATAGGGTGAAACTCAGATGAGTTATTTGCGACAAGGCCAACAAACAATTGTGATCGAATATTAGGCTAACTATAATAAACTCACATCGACGCTAATGTGATCTCAACTTTGATTGATTCCCCTGCTGTAACAGGGACAGAAAAAGTCACACTGAATTCTGTCTTTTTTTTTTTTAATGAAATTGTGATCAACAAGGTAACGCTCAGGGTCACATTTACCACACCATGTTGCATCACCGCCCCAGAACTCATCATCCTTGTTGTACAAATGAATTTCGTTGTATACACCATTGATATGTTCTGCAAGTTCAGGCATTATCGCACCATTTGTTTTTGTCTTCTATCCTTGGTGTAATTATTGAATTACCGCTGGTAAATCGATGTAGCCCCATTTTTAACTTCTGGTGCCTTTTTGACCGCACGAACTGATCCAACAAATATTTTCCATCATTCCTTTGGGGCATTATAGTGCCACTGTCCACGAAGGCCTACCCATTGCTTTGTTTGTTGTTCAAAGGTAAGTGCAGGTGCTACACGTTTTTGTTGCACTTCTACTGTGCTTGTTGTTTCCTTTTATGTTGTCTTATTATTTTGTAATGTTGTATTTGTTGATGTCTTAATCCTTGAGGTATTTTTGCAGGTGGTGACATCTGTGTTGGCTGGTATATAGCGACACGTGTATCCTCTATTTGTAGTTGTACGGGTGCGGATATTTAGGGTGCAAGGTTTTTGAGTGCATATGCTGCGCGTTGCTGTTGCTGCATTGCATTGTTGTTGCATTAGCAACAGTTGTTGTTTCTCATGCACGCTTTGTTCCTCAGTTCAACGTCGCAGTTCTTACTCTGTATTATATGTAAGGTCAGGTTTGTGGTTGTTAGTGTATTACTACAAAATGATCCCACTGATCAACGGTACTTTCTTCTTTTTAACCAGTAAATGCCTTGAATACCATTTTAGTCCATTCCGTATCATGTGTCTTTGATAGTGGTTTTACCATTTACACTTTACAGTTGCTGGGTCTGTAATAGGCAACGTATATAGGATTTCTCAAGATCGCGATAAGAGCTGTTTCGTGAAAGTATTGAACTGGCTTTTTGCATCTGTGACTGGTACTCTTGGTGGGGGATCCTATCTACTGCCTCTCTAATAGCTGTATCATGTACAGTGGTGAATTCTGCAGGTACACGAAGTCTGTCCCAGTTTCACGAACATCTTCGTTGACTTCCTTGATTGCCGCTGGCAAGCATGTAATAATCCTTGCAGTGGCTCTTGTGGTTTTCTTTATATCCTTGGTGAATTTAGCAATCTTACGAGCTGAACCCGCTTCTTCCTCTGTTTCCGTTAGCACTGCAGTTTGTCTTGTTGCGAGATCGGTAACTTCCTCTGTTGGTTACTCAATGGTAAAAATGTTTGATCCAAACCCGTTGTGAGGTCTCCTCCTGCAGCGTGTCGCAACTGTAATATGTCGTTGTCATTTTTGCGGCCTTCTATAATTTTAAGAACTGATTGCTGGCGCTCACGGGAGGGTTTCGGGACTCTTTTCACATTTTTCTATTACATCACTGGCATACATTTTATGTAATTGTTATCATTGTTAAACTGTTTCATCGGACCCTCTTGCGATCAGGTCCGCACGATTGTTTCCCCCTCGACTGGAAGTTCCAGTCAAATCAATAGCGAAACAAATTATTGGTCCTTAGTAACCACCGTAACACGTCACGAAATGTATCTCACTTGTGGTCAGCGAGAAAATATATCAACGTTGGCATTGCCACTCTTGTCACTCAACGCTTTTAGAAAATTTATTTAAATAGCATAACACGGATGATCATCAGCCGATGGCCCAATAATGTAAATTCATACACAACTATAGCTGAATTCTTCCTGATTCTCATGCATATCATTCATTTTTTGCAACTCCTGGTTCATGATTTCATTTATTTTGTTCTTATCATTTTTTAAAATGTTTGGAAATTGTACAAGACATATTTAGCAATATTTTATTTACGTGATCTGAATATGTTAAGAATGTAAAATTACATAGGATCTACAACAGATGCTAGCGTATATGTCGACAATTACTAATAATACTCTTAATAATAAGAATTAATGACGCAGTTGGATTAATTTCTTATTGGTGTTGGAGTTTAGATGATTCTAGAAGAATTCAGTAACTCTCTTTGGTTGGGCAAGGTCATATACATTAGCAAGTTTGAGGCAACTTGAGCAGTAAGATCACTCACGTTGAGCATGTAAAATACAGTCGCAATAACGGTGTATATGAGGAGGGAACTGATCATCAAATTAATTCCTATTTTGGGGTCATCCTCATTTCTTGTGTTCCCGTTGTACGTCTGCAGACTTGTTTTGTGTTGTGCTTAGAGATTATTCGAGAGGGAGAACATTTGTTTGGACTGTTCAGTGAAAATAGAAAGTGCTCTCTTTTGGACTATAATACTATTCTGGAACTATTGTGAATTATTCAATTGAGATCTGGACGACGCCAAATTGACAACGTCAAAATTCTTGCGGACCTGTACATTTCCGAGTTTTGAAATGTATAGCCTTCACAGCTTACAAACAACGGTCAAGGTCAACTAGAATTCATTTGAAAAATTCACCGTGTCTTTTCCAAACGCAGAATGTTTCAAACGTTTAAAGAAATGTTTCTTAAATTTGTGTGTTGCCACAGTGTGCGGATCCTCATTCTTTGTATAAACGGGGCCATCCAAGCGTTCTGGAGAGTTTCAGACAGTCCATGGATCTTGGTTAAACACATACCAACTCGCAGGAGCAGTATATAATTGCTGTTCTTCCAAAGACTTTGAAAAAGTTTAGTACATTCAGTAAAGATAAGTTCTGATTTAACAAAGATTTCGCACTGATACGGAGACAACCACGTGCCAGGCATCGATATAGCTTCTGGCTCTAACGGATAATCGTTGTGTACATCATGTAAATTTTCCAGATATTCCGAAAATTCCAAATTAACTTCAAAGAAGCATACGAAGTCGCTGTTGACGTGATTTATATGTCAATGTATCTAGAATTAATCTACTGACACCCACCGACAGGTAACGGTTGCATCATTGCCCAGGATAGAAGTTCTTGGAATAAAGATACATGTTGTAACTGTTAGGGTCAGCGTTATCATACCAGTCAATATTTGGGTTGTTTGTGAGAGCGTATATGCTGCTCGCCATAGATATCCCTCCAAGGTGAGCGCTCGATAAATAAATGCTGATCAATATCAGTGGGTAATTTAAACTCGATTTCGGTTTTTGACTACAACTTATCCCAAGCCAGTTCAGGCGATGAGACGTAATGCGCGGAATCTAACCTGTCCACGTGTATGGCAATGTCGGGAAATTTCTCAAACACATCAGCAATCAACAGCATATCAGTGCGTAGATACAGATAATGATAGTCCCCTACGTTTTGCATTCTAACATAGACCAAACATTATTTGCGTGCGCGTATTCGTTGGCGAAAATACCTTCAATCGATAACGATGAGTGAAACGCTTCGATTGGTGGCAACTGAGTTCCAGCAATTTGTTCATGTTTTCCATACTGTTCGTGTGGGGATAGTGTAAGCGGATAGAAGCCATTATCCCAAGTGAACATATTAACTGCAATATCTGGGTTAAGTGTTTCAAATTTATTTAGTTTGACCTTGGCAACCTTCACGGGGAATCCGATATTGAGAAAATTAAGTTCACCCAGAAGCAGTCTGTATCTTCGAGGCTAATATTTATTAACACTAGCAGGATATAAAGTGGAAAAGCTCACCAATTCAAAACATTTGTTGTTAAAATTAGTTATATTGATCACTGACTGCGGTAGAACATAATATAGCTTTGGAATGTAACTGGGTCCCGTGAAAGTTGGATATGGAGTGATATGTAGCTTGAACTGTACACACTTTTCAAGGGTACATCACGATCCTGACTTAGGTTATTTTTCTACGTCTCGAGAATCTTTCCAATGGCTTTAACAACTGTGTCATTGATTACGCTGGAATCGGCACGGCTAAGGATTGCACGAGCTCCGCTGTGAATCCACGGTCTTTTTGCTTTAAATCCATCCTTTTCTAAACTAAGCGATAAATCAAATGCCCATTAAAAGAACTACCTGCATTAATTCCAGAGTGGTCAAAGCGTTGCAAGACCAATGTAAATCCAGCAAATCATATTTGATAGCAGTTGTCTAGAACCTTTGCCTGGAAAGGATGTGTGTGGGATACTTGCCACAATATCTTCTAATTCATAACTCCGCCTGTGAAATTTGCGTTCAGGTACTTGTGATTGCTGTGCTCGTTCACGATTATTGTGCTATGCTTCAATAGCTATAGCAAATAAAATACGATATTGTTGTCCCCGACGATGGTTTTATTCATCCCGATGATGATTATGTTCATCCTCATAAGCAGTTAATCTTGCAGGTAGGCCAGCTTTTATTGCACCTCTAAAATTCATATCTTACGATCAAATGCAGATTGTTTCAGATGTACCAATGCTGTTGCAGTTGCATTATTAACCATTGTTGTGTTAGCAGCAGATGATGAAGCAGATTGATCCATTGCACCAACGAGTCTCAATAATTCAAGTATGTCAGTTTTTCGCTTATCGCTTTGTATTCGCATTCCATGTTGTGCTGCAATTTGTTTTAGCTGATGTTCAGATGAGATGCTTATATAAGGGAAAGGCGTCACTAAGATGTCTGAAAGCACTGTTTGATTTTTTTCTGTTCTACTAGGATCGGAATCTGCAATTGCTTCAATCTTAGCTATTATTACATAAATGTATGTGTCTGTTGCGGTGTTTGCGTAGTTCCAAGTGTTTGTGAAGTCACGAGTCTGTGCAATCACAGGTGTTTGAGCAAATCATTGCCCACGCGGATAATAATATTCACGAACATATTCGCATGACCGACAAAGTTGATGATGTGATTTTACGCCGATGCCCCATTGAAGATATAGTCAAGCACATTGGTCAGAATGCACCACGATCAAATGTGTTTTACAGCATTCTTAATGACATGTATGGAAGCTTTGTTCATATTTCCAATGGCATACACTATTATATTTGTTTCGCCCCAATGCCATTTAACTTTGATATATATGTAAAAGTTTATTTAATTGCAAACGCCACATCGCTAGACTCACAGATGGATTCACAAACTTTTCTGCTTTCGTTAAACACAGATACCCATCACCGCTAGTTTTTATCTCCGCCTCAGTATAAAATGGTACACTGAAATTAATTCTCGGAAGATAGAAAATAGTACACAGTCCATTACGCAATTTGATGGTTATTCCAAACGTTAAAGAATGATTACTCCAACAAGATGGAGTATTCGTTTCGGAACCAGCATACAAATGTTGCAAACGTAGATGTAAATTCATCTGCAAACGTGGATAAAATCAATTCAATAGTGAAATAGGCCAATGTAACACAAATGATCCATCACTGAATATTGCACCAACTCCAATGTGGACTGACTTTGTACCTTTGTGTCCGATAATATCAAATGTCTTGGAGAGTTACTACATTTCCCAGATAGGTTTTCTTCATTGGCTATAGTAATAGCTTCTGAACATTTTTTCAGTTGTTCGAATCACTTCTCTTCTGAGTCGGTGTGCCACATTTCGTACACTGGTTAATTTGAGATTCATTTGTTTAATCGATTTGCTCTTTGATATCTGCATTATGATAGCTAGATCTTTGGCTAAAAGCATCAAAACATTCATTTGCATAAGCAATCCTCGCTCGCATCAGATATAGAGGGTTATG
>JAECUM010038774.1:0-19961 GCA_016617855.1 Megalonaias nervosa | reverse complement strand
TATGTATGTATGTGTGTGTGTGTGTGTGTGTGTGTGTGTGATGCTCTCTCTCTCTCCACAATAGGATGCTTTGAAAAATAAAGCAAAGGTCTTCACAGTGTGTGTGTGTGTGTGTGTGTGTGTGATGCTCTCTCTCTCCACAACAGGATGCTTTGAAAAATAAAGCAAAGGTCTTCACAATCCCGATAAAGAGTCTAACGAATGTAGAAACAAAAATATGTTTGAATCTGATATTTTGAAAATTAAAACGCAAAGGTATTGAGTTTTAATACTGTTTGAAGAGAAAAATGTACAGGTATTGGGTAACTTCAAGAAAGGGAGTCATGACAGAAACTGATAAGTGCACCAATCTTAAAGTTGCCAGAATTGAACAAAACTGTTGTGCTGAGGACTGATGCGTCCGATACGGAACTTCGGGCTGTTTTGCTACAGGAGCAAGAGTGGATGAAATTGCCCATTGCTTATGCGAGTAGGAAATTGTTCTCTAGGGAGAAAAACTACTCCGTGATTGAGAAGGAGTGCCTAGCCTTAGTATGGGGGATAGGAAAATTCCATACATACCTTTTCGGGAGGGAGTTTATCATACAAACAGACCATCAGCCGCTCTTATATTTGAACAAAACAAAGGTCGCCAACGCAAGATTAATGCGTTGGGCGTTGTCTTTGCAACCGTATAGTTTCCGAATCGAGGCGATTCAGGTCGAAAAATGTGGGTGCTAATTTTTTAAGTAGGGTGTAATTAGCATATCATTTTTGTTCAGTATTCAAAATTGGATGTTTTAATTTCGTTTATGTTCCCATTCCGTGATTTTTTTAAAAGTGTTACCACTTTTTATTTTAAGGGGGAGGTATTGTCACGGAATTGTATAAATCCCTCTATTTATTAAATACATATACTCAGGTTTCGTTTTTTGTGTACAACGATACCCGAGGGTGATTTATGTATATTGTACAATATTTCGAAATAGTGAGTTCGGTTCATCCCTGCCGCACGTGCGAAGTGCTCTCGATGGGAAAAACCGATTTACATCTAGCGCGCAGACGATGTACGGCTGCATCGTCTGTATAAAAATGCCTCACCGTAAAGTGATATTACGGAACGTCTTGTCAGCAAGCAGTTTACTCAGTACAGGAGCCCCCTAGTTCCAAAATGTCAGATAAATAGAGGAAGAATTACAGAATCAAACGATAGGAAACGAAACGGACTTTGAATTAAGGCCATGGAGCAAGAATATTAAAAGAAATGAATGAAATACTAAAGAAATGGAATACAATATGCAATGATGAGACTCCTTCCTGTTGAGCAGGGAGAAAGGACAGATCGACAAAATTGCGATATTGAGACTCCTTCCTGTGATCAGGGAGAAAGGACACTCGACATACTGTATGGATTAAAAGATGACTTAACGCAATGGAAAACGGACTTACGATTCATATTACGTAAGAAATGTTTAAACAACTTAAATGAATGCATATAACACTTATTAAACAGTTTAATATTAATTTAACTTTACCAATAAATATTATAGCTAAATTTTCAAAATTTACTGATTACAATTAAATTGACTAAACTAAACAATTATTCCTGTATTACTTTAATAAATTAAATTATTAGTAACCTAACTATAGCCATTTCATATATTTACGATCAAAATTGTCATTTATGTATTGATAAGAAACTGGTAGCACCTGAGCTAGTGTTCACGTGATCGCGAAAGCGTAGTGTAAATGCTTCTCGTGTCTAAGATTTCAAACAACCTATGCGCAATGCAGAAACAGTATAATATAATATTTATTAAAACTGTAAAGCTATACTTAATAGAAATTAAATATGAATTAATTTAATTTAGCTTTTATTTATTAAACTTTAGACTTATAGGAAACTATGATTATGAATTAAATAATAACTCCAGAAATTTGATATATTAGAAGAAATATTTGAATGGTGTACAAACCCTTACTCAAAATTTAATAAAAACGAAATTTAATAAAATTAATACAAGAAACACACGTATGGAAAAAAAACATGAACACATAAAATACTTCAACTTTTGTCACAAGGGGGTTGCTCAAATGATGTCAATCTGAGAGTAACGACACCAATAAAACTAAGAGACTTGCACTTCAGCTGTAGAGGTATGTAATTTATTAATTTCTTACGTATATTTTTTTTTGTATATTGTAAGTTACAGCTATTGTACCACCACGTTTATTTTTGTATGTTTTCAATGTAGCTTTGGCTTGCGTAGTATAACAGAAATATTTTCTATTCTTGTTTGTGACTTAGCAAGAGATTTATATTAGCAATATAAAGGTGCATTTTATTAAGAAACGTTTAGTACCATAGGAATCTTGTCGGACACAGGTTCACTTCTGAACCTGTTTATTGTTTTGTAATGCTGTACCGATAATGTAATTTGTATAACTTGCCGTATATAACGTTATTTTGTTTTATCCTATATGCAGTATCACGAGTAGTACACGGTGTTAGACGTATTTTCAGCTGACCACGGTGATCCATGGTGATCGTGGTCGACTTGGTACCAGCTCAAGAGCTAACCACAGAAGTTAACCATAGCAGCTGCAGAGCTGAGTGAGCAGTGTTGCTGGTCGAATAGCAGGTGATTGGGCGTTGCTGACCGGATTGGTGGGCGCTGATTGCTTGATCGACCAAGGAATTGAATGGTGGTCGGTGACTACCTATGATGCTTGCTTGATTGACCAGTGTGACTGGTAGCCCAAGTGTGATCTTGACAGGAGTGTTTTTTGTTACTCCATGCATGTAATGTTTTAGCCGTGGGCTAGTTTTGGGGTTTTGTTATACCCATTGTTTTGGGAGTGTAAAGATATTTGTGTATATCTGTTCAATCAATTCATCATTTTACTATTTGAGTAAAAAAAATCTCATTTTTCACTAGTTGAGTGAATACATTTTTACTACTGAGTAAAGCGCCCATTCTTTTCATCGTGTGAAATTACTGTGAATTCACCTTTGTCCTTGTACTATGTGAAGTCATTTATTTGTATTTTATATTTGTTGCACTTTTAGCTTCGTGCGTATATGTTAACTTGTCCAATATTTGGATCTTATACACGCACATATTAATCGAGATTCTTTTCTCATTCAAGTCGTACATAAATAAACATTGTATCTGTATCACCATCAGAAGTGTTCTGTTGTAAATCCGAAATCCCAACTCGGTTATCTTGTTATACCAGGCATATTACGCATTTAAAGTCAAACATGAAACGATAATGCTGATACCACCTTTGTATATATTTGTCAGCATAACGTTACAAGTAATAAGCTAACACAAAAAGCTTTGAACTTTGAATAAAGTGACCAGGAAACAAAAACCTCCTAATTACACAGGGAAACTAGGTTTTTCTTTATAAAAAATTTATAGATCCACTAGACAAATTAGTCTATGCCCAACAGCGAAAAAAAAATTGATCATTTCATATTGTACCGTTGAATTATCAAAATGTTTACCAAATATAAATAAATGTAACACGCGGAATCTTTTCCAATCACTGTCAAACACTGCAATCTACGGTTCACACGATAACCACACGTACTCTACACAAGATGTTTTATTGGATATACATGTATACCAAACGTGCAACTTCTTCCAGGACTCGCGGTACTAGAGATTGAAGAATGGGACTCGTCTAGAAATGGGTGGAGATGCAATGGAGTATATATGGATCTGGTTGGCCAGCATTGGTTAAGGAGTTTGGAAAACTCGTTAATGAAATTAGAACCGGACTCTTTGGTGCGGAATTGAAAGCACATGTTTCAAACACGTGTAGATCCAGAAAATGTTGCGGCTCCTAAGGTTTTCTCTAAGCAGAAACTGTCATCTAGAATGTGTCTATACTGATAAAATATGGGTAGGTTTCATCAAGTTATTGAATGTGTAATACCATTGTGTTTACATAGATTTACTATGGCAACTGAATTAGTACCTTGAGTCCTCCAGGGCGCCAACCGATAAAGCGACTTTTTAAGCGAATAAAACCAGATAGCGCGCCGGATAAGCAATTTTTAACGTCGCACCCTATGATGTAAATAAGCGGATTCAAACAGATATCGGGCTGGATCCGAGCAGCGCACGGTACATTGCTGATAAACTTTTAGGACACAAGAAAAGATTTAAAGTTGAGCTTAATAAGTGTTGCCGAAGCTATCAGCTGATTACACAGTATATATGCATGTACATGTGATCTTCTGACAATTTCAAAGGAGACGGTTGCTGAGAATATTTAAAAGATGTCGCCGCTAAATGTACAAGATGAGTTTCATTAGATCCATTACTGTGTTGCAGTGACAATTTATGTGAATTTACTGTTTCCTATTTTTATAGTAGTTAATTTCATTTCTCATTTTATCAAATTTGCTACTTCTGATCTAAAGCATAAAATGGATCTTTACAGCACACTAACCTTTAAGCTTCCCTACTCTATGAAAACCCCGGCCAAGTCATACCAAAGACTTGTAAAAATGGTACATGCAGTTGCCTCGCTAGGCGCTCAGCATTGAGAGGTTAGTGTTAGGACTGGTCGGTCTGGTATCAGGATAATGTGACTGGGTGGGACATAATGCTACATGTCTGCGGCATGATGCCCCAGT
Source organism: Megalonaias nervosa (assembly GCA_016617855.1). Lineage (NCBI taxonomy): Eukaryota > Metazoa > Mollusca > Bivalvia > Unionida > Unionidae > Megalonaias > Megalonaias nervosa. Next base: position 15,328 of record JAECUM010038774.1, on the reverse strand, counting down.
GCTTGACATCATTATGAACTGCCACACTGCAGACATCGTAGCGATATGACTCAAAAATTGTTAAAGCTACGTTAAAAATCCAAATATTACACACACACACACTACTCTATAAAAACTAATGTTCCTATGTTTGACTAGTGAGTTTCCTCTGACCTTTGCCACCCCATTTTTTATATTTGGAAACACCCCAACATAAATATCCAAATATCAAAAATGGGGTGGCAATGGTCAGAGGAAGCTCGGACTAATATTAGTTTGACAAGCTGTCTGGTAGTTAGTTCCAACACCTTGTATGTGTTTTTATGTATATTAATACAATGGATATTTACAGTACTTAATGTAGACTTGAGAAGTCGAAACTGCGTATTGTATTAGAGACAGGTTAGTGGAGTAATTGGCTGTAATTAGCAATGGTAACTTATATGTGGTTTTAGGGGCAAAAGAGATTTTAAACTTTGATCATCTTAGCCAGGCATCTACACTTGAAAGCACGTTTGTCATATCTATGTTCTGTGGCAAAGATTGCCAGTTAGTGTGATTAGAGATGTAGTATTCACTTAAAAATAAATTAACATACAAATAATTATTGAGATATTAAAGGTTTAGTTTAGCATACAAAATAATAGAAAATCTTATACATTTTGACAATTCTACCACTATCATTTGTAATGGCTGAAATCTTGTTAAGGACATTGAGAATGATTCTTATAATATTTTGCACAATAAGCACTCCATGACCTGAGCAGCAGTCCAGGACATTAAAAATGACTTTCTTTCACTAGATCCATGGAGAACAGTCAACCCTGACATTAGATTATTTATTTGGTGACAGGCAATTCCTCTAAAAAAAGAAGTTGAATTAAGTTTTTATACCTGAAGGCAGGTTTTCAAATATTACAGACTCATCTGTTATTCCAGGCAATAAAACAGACCATTTATCATTAACACTACAGTTGTTTATACATGCATTTCCTAGAGGTTATGGGTCCTGCACATTTTAATTCCAAGTTATTCTAATGAATATATTGGCAAAAACGTATTGTCAACACAAAAGAAAATTATTATGAACCCAACTTCATGTGAAACTAACTTGGGATTCACAAACCAAGGTAAAACAGGAGAAACACAATATCAATAAAACTGAAACTGAAATATACACATACTTTAGTAAATCAAAATAATAACTCAACTTTTACGGAAGAACCCCCCCCCCAAAAAAAAACAGACAAGCAGACTTAGAAGAAATGAGAAAAAGAGTGGAAGGTGTAGTGTTCAACTTGGGATGCAATATGAAACATTTTTTCTTCTTTAGAATTCCACCATTGCTTACATTCCAAAAGAAGATAAAGACACGGATTTTTCTTTCTTTTTTTTTATTTTTTTATTTATAAAATTGTGGAATAATCTCTTTACCCAATGAAGGTCACAAGATTGCCTTAGTGTCTATTGGCAACAGGTCAAGAACGGTCTCCATTCTACTTCTTAGTAACAGTGAAAAGGGATATTTATCGGTGAAAACAGAAGAAATTTTTCATGACCTGATGCATTATCTTGAGGAAAACAATGAATCGGGTCTTCTCCTAATTACAGAGTTTGAAAAAGCTTTGGAAAATGTTCTGAAATCATTATACTTCGGAGGATCCATTACTCACTTGTTCAGAGTATTTTGCAAAGAAAATCACAAAAGTGCTGTCAATAATAATGGTCATTTATCCACATTTTTTAATCACGAGAGAGAGGGGGGTTGACGCCAGGGAGACCCCTTTGCACCATATTTATTTATAACAGGAAATAAATTTTTTGCACCTAAACTAAAAAGAATTCAAATATTACATGCATTTCCTATAATGAAAATTAGTTCAAATTAGGGCAGTAGGCTGATGATTCATGTCTTTATTAGATGTTTTTCCGTTCACCTTCAAGACAACAAAGTAGATAATGATATCAGGTTTGTACTGTAATATTTTTCAGTAAAAAAATATATTTGTACTGGAAAAAATTCAAATAAGAAAATATGCCAAAAAATGAAATTAGCTGGTCATCGTCCAAGTTTAAATTACAAGGAGTAGTCTTCGAACTTTGGAGGATATGGTGGAACTTAATGATTCAGCGAAGTTGAAAAAAGTACAGAAACTTCTTGGCCAGTGCTGCAGAAGAGATGTCTCTCCTACTGGAAAAGTTACATTGACTTTGCCTAAATTCATTCATCTGAATGTAATTGAATAAATTATTTGGCAGTTCATTCGGGGCAGTAAAACTTAGAGAGTTAAGAAAGACACTCTTGAAGCTTCTTTTAAGGATGGTGGATTAAATATGATTCACATACACTTATTTGTACGCTATATAAAAATAAAAACCCAATGACTTATGACAAAAAGTGGTTTTTGAACAAATATTTGGAATAGTTTTTGAACAAATATTTGGAATATTTGAAAGTACAGAGTTATTTAAATTAGGAATAATTTTTGAAAGAGATTTTAAATCCATTAAAATTCACGCCTTATTACAACTGAAAAGAGAACTATCAACTGTTCAAGAATACCTGTCTCAGGAAATTCTTAATTTAGGTAATATAGATAATTTCAAGCGATACACAATATGGACAACAAATGGTGTACTTATTCGATGTCTTTTGATGCACAAAGATCTCTGCTTGGCCATGATGAAATAAAATCAGAAGCATAAACAAATTATTTAGCAAAGGTATCAATAGAATGGAAAAAGAAACTTAGAGGTTAATTGGAAAGTCAACAGTTTTCTTGTTGTTTTCAACAAAACTTCATTCTTTAGGATAACAGAGAAAACAAATTTATTTATAAAGACCTGATAAAAACAATGACACAAAGGCCAAATGGTAAACATGAAATTTGGTCCAGACAGCCAGAGTTTGCAATTGGTGCAGATGAATGGACAATATATTTTGTTTTGGCCAAACTTTGCATAAACAATACGAAACTGTCAATCTTTAATTTTAGATTTCCTTATATGAGTAATGCCACAAGCCTCTTTGAAAAAAGATCCATTTAGGTGAAAACTAAATATGCACCTGTTGGAAGGATGCATTTATGCACATTAAGCATTCTTCTATGACTGTTTAGTTACTGAAAACTTTTGGAATTGATTTGCGGAATGGTTCCAAAGTTAAAGCCACAATTTTAGAATTACATGAAAAAATGTTTTATAGGAAATAATAATTTGGCAAGCTTATTAACTTCCTAGCTTTTTTGCATGCAAAATATTTTAAATTTTTAATACTGGTCATGTTGTGCATCAAAAATCCCAAATCTCACCTATTACAAAATTTATGCTTCAACATATAAAACGCCAGAAATATGTAGCCAGATTGCATGAATGAATTGATGAGGTTGAGAAAAAGTGAACCCTACTGTCAATGTTTAGCATGTGATATATATATATATATATATATATATATATATATATATATATATATATATATAAATCTGTTTACATGTTTTTTGTTTGTTTTTTTTTTTACAAATGCAACATTACATTCAAAACAAATTCAGGAGATTTAATAACACGTTGGGATTTGTATGTGAGCATATCTTTGTACACAATGTTTCTGAATGTGTAATTATGTTTTTGTAATGTATTAATAAGCCTAAGTAAGGACACATATGTAAAGGTCAAAATGCAAACAAGGTAATGGACCATACAGCAATTCAGGTGGTGATTTAGTGAAACATGTAAAATCCTGACAACCTATGTTAATAGTCTTTTTTATGATTAAACAGAGTGGAAGTGAATCTCAAGGAGGAATGATTATCCCTTTGCTTCTACGATTGGATCCTAATGCCGTATATAAAAAGACCCCACCCCCCACCCATCTCTATAGGAAACACAATCCCCCCAAAAGACCCACCCACCCACCCCCAAAAAATGAGTAGCACTGACTTCACACCCCAAGTCCTCCTCTCCCAACAAGAAAACTTAAAAGAAGAACAAAACGCTTCATCCTAAGGATAGAGAGCTACAGCAGCTTGAACCTGAATGTACTCACAAGAACCTGAGCCTGTAGGCAATATATTGACATCTGCTAACGTCTCCTCTTCTCCTCCGTCAGCGATGATACCAGCCAAACATGATTTAAGTCAAGTGTTTCCCAATCTAATGAAGGAATGGAAACCCATTCCTAAAGGGACTCCAACATACCCTTCACCTTCCGATCCAGCTGCTGTTACTGAGATCCAAAGGTGGTACCCCACGAGGAACAAAAATGCACCAGAGAAGATGAATGTGGCAAGTTTAATGGATTTGAACAACCAAGAAATGGCACGATTTAGTGCTTTGACAACAGCTCGTCGTCCAGTAGTAACAAAAGTCAAGTTAGTACTATGTCCAAACAACCAGAGATGAATTCCAGTATAAAAGTTGAAGTTTTGAACCAGAGTCACTTCAGTTCCTCTGAACAAGATGTCTTCTAAGAGTTTGCAGCATCGTCCATGTACAAAGATGTCTCCGAAAAAAAAAAAAACGAAGAAAAAACCTACCACTCCTCATTTAGCTAAACATTGGGATGTCTTGTCAGTGTTCGTAAAAGTCAATACTCCGATGCTAAATTAGATCATTCAGCGGTTGCCTTAAGAAATCATTAATACGGTGCGTGAATATATTTGAGCGTATGGAAAGGAGCGGTTCCTTTGACCAAGATACAGAAACTGCGATTTGGACGATATCGCCACCTTCGACAAATGGAGAAAAGAAAATTCATGTTAGACTTGAGAAAAATTTGCTAGCTCAAAGAGGAAAATTATCTTCCAATGGATATGTTTTTATGAGCTGCTGCTCCCTTGTTGCAATCGAATGCTGATCTTCTTTTAGGATCAGTGACGAAGTGAACTTTGAAAAGATAGGCCTTTCTGGACGGGCATCAAACCTGTATTATGTGAAATTATACAAAGTAGAAACTTATTTAGTTCCTTAAAAATTTCACCGTTAGTATGAACAATGGGAAACTTACGTCCTAATCGTGATCTCAAGCTTACAACAAGAATTACAATCCTTGATGGCTTAAACAGATTTTTCAGAATGGAAAAATCCCAACGATACCGACGATAATTTCAACGTCCTCAACTGTTTCGCTAGGAAGCTTTCGATGAAACTGCCAAATATACTCTGCAAGATTTCAAGACTGTCATGATAACACAAGAAAGTACAAACAGCAGCCATTACCAAGATGACAGACACGGCAACATGAAAGGAAGAGAAAGTAAACACAAGAAGAGTTTCAAACCCCACTTGACAAGTATTTTACCAGTATCATGTTAACACCTGCATCAGGGATTGGTTGGGTAAAAATGTCGATGCTAACACCCTTTCACTAGTAGATAACAAGAAAGAAGTGAAAAAAGAAGGAAGAAAAGAACCGTATCTGGTATCATCATCCACTTCTATTGTTCGTCGGACATGTAAAGCTTTGCGATTCCAGAAAATATCACATGAAGAATGTTGTTGTTGTTGTTGTTGTTGTGGGGCTTAACGCCATTTTTCAGCACACGATAGGCTATACATGGCGGCCAGTATTAATAGTGGAGGAAGTAACCAGGAAATCCCCGGAAAGAACCACCGACCCACGAAGCTACTGGCAAGCTTTCTCACATATCCACATTCGCCGAATCCTAGACTCGACACATGAAGAAAACAGCAACGTTAGTTGGTTGACTTACTGAACAGCAGTATGGACCCACTTTACTACAACTTACAACAATCCTGCCCATGCAGCTGGCATTCAAAACTCTTATCGTGGAGCGAAAACAAAATGCTTTACAATAACAATCCGTGTAAACGTTACACAAACCCATTTCACGGAAGTTGAAGGAATCAATCGTCAATAGCTAGCTGACTTCACAGGTGTCCCATTTAACTTAGTACAAGTGAGGTTATACACATTTGTTTTGTGTCATTCTCATGTTTTCAAAATCGGCTTTGGTGGTTACTTTGACACAGAAAACAAGTTCAGAGTCAGAGCTAACTTTAAACATCGTCTTGACAAAAAGTTGTCGATATCCTCTCCGTTAGCAAAAGGTACTTATGTTCTTAACTAAACCTTTCAGAAAGAATTTAAGAAATGACACATTCATTTTATTACCACTGAAAATCTTGAAACCAAAGCCAGTGTCATGTTTCGTTTTGAAAGTACCTTAAACTAAGGTATGGGAAAATATTTTATGCCATGGACATCAGTGAAAACAACCATTCTTCTAGTATTGTCTATACCACATCGAACTGAATGAATTTTAAAAAATGACTACGGCATTTGATTTCAGTGGAGAACCTCCTCTCAAAGACAATATCACAGACTTGACAAGAAGAAATGCTGTATCCACTCAATTCAGTAATGCTAGATTACAAGGATTGGTCACTAATTACAGTACGTGTGGACAATATTGTACATATTTTCTTCATCAATGCAGTCTTGGATTCTCATTACAATATTTACTTACATGTTTTGTGTGTGATATCTCTAGAAAAGATTTAAAAATAAAAAATTTGGTTTTTTGGTCATTATGGACAAGTTTTTCTTTAGTTCAGAAGTGCAGGGTCCATTGATGGCAAATGACACTGTCTTGGATCACTGGAATCCAGGTTTTACTATCCAGCATTGTTAACTTTGTAAAAATGCGCATTTTTAACACTTTTGTAATCGTATTTGTCATCTTCCAAAATGTGTTGCAGATGAAGAGGAAGGACTGTCCTAATCCTCATGTTTTCTATATTGTACATTAAGAGGAAGAACTGCCTAATCCTCATGTTTTCTATATTGTACATGAAGAGGAAGGACTGTCCTAATCCTCATGTTTTCTATATTGTACATGAAGAGGAAGGACTGCCTAATCCTCATGTTTTCTATGTTGTACGTGAAGAGGAAGGACTGCCCTAATCCTCATGTTTTCTATGTTGTACGTGAAGAGGAAGGACTGTCCTAATCCTCATGTTTTCTATGTTGTACATGAAGAGGAAGGACTGTCCTAATCCTCATGTTTTCTATATTGTACATGAAGAGGAAGGACTGCCTAATCCTCATGTTTTCTATGTTGTACATGAAGAGGAAGGACTGCCCTAATCCTCATGTTTTCTATGTTGTACATGAAGAGGAAGGACTGCCCTAATCCTCATGTTTTCTATGTTGTACATGAAGAGGAAGGACTGCCCCAATCCTCATGTTTTCTATGTTCTTGATTGATTTAGAGATGCTTATTAAATAAAATGTTGATTTTGAAAAATCTGCCTATTGTTCTGATTACCTTTTAAAAACCAATCTTTGATATCCTCATTCATTTTCTTATCTAACAATCTTTTCTTGACTGTAAGGGAATGATTTCTTTCATGTATGTAGACCAAACTGGATGGATTTTTTTCTTGATATCTACACTTTTGCTGGTCCTGCCATTCATCGTCAATTCAACAAAGAAGCAACCACAAGCAAGAGTATAAATGGAAATGTTTTATTTGGAGAGTGTAGAACTACTTTCAAGGCTGCATTGACATGAACTTATATCCAAATGAGCAGGCCTGGCCCTAGGGCAAGGTGAATGAGACAACTGCCTTGGGCCCCGCACTTCTCTGTAATGCAATTTTTTGGCTTGGGGGCCCTGCGCTCATCGCTTGTGGCCTTGTGCCCTGCATGCTGCTGTGGACCCAACATATCCTAGGGCCGGGCCTGCAAATGAGTGCGTAATGACAAAAAGCGAAATCTATTTGGATGTGGGCAAAAGAATAGTGATAGAGGTGGTAACGTAGAAAAGAAAGTAAGTGAAAAAGATGAGAAGAGGATAATGCTGGAGGAGCAAAAGCAAGGCTACAGCAAGGTGACGTGGAACAGTGGTGGCTGTCCCAGCAGTGGTTGGAGGAATAAGAAAAACAGCAACAGCAGAAAAAAGGAGGATAAGGAGTCGATCATTCCAAGGAGTCAAGATCAGAAAAGTGAAGCTAAAGGGAATCACCTTAAGTTTCCTTTTCTGTATCCATTAAGTCTTGGGGTGAAGACTGATAGAGTAGGAGATAGCCTATCTGCTGAGCCCAGGATCACAGGAGTATCCACTAAAGGTGGGTTTGTCTGAAAATATCACACAGCCCTTTTTCAGGACCACCCATATCTCTTAGAAACAGATACACTGCTCAGCATATTGCCAAATATTGTGTGCATTTTGTCTGGTGTTTGTGCTTGCATGTTTGTCTTTAACTTCCTCACAAAGATAACCTTAAACCCATCTACTCTACTCTTCTACTTTGTGTGATATATAATATATCAGTGCAAATGACGATATATTTATATCAGAGCACTCTTCAATCTGAAAGTAAACTGACATGTCATCATGCATTCTGTACTGTAAATAACACCATACCCACATATGCAGCATGTTATGTACAGGTCATCTCTAGTTGGAAACACAGCTAAATGAGCTGCACACTAGATATAAAATCTGTCAACCTTGATTGATGGGTCATCTCTAGGTAGAAACATAATTTACTGAGCTGCCCACTAGATATAAAATCTATTAACCTTGGTTGATGGGTCATCTCTAGGTTGAAAAACATCTTCAAGAGTTGCCCACAAGATATAAAATATGTTAACCTTAATTCACAGGTCATCTCAAAGTAGCATACACAACCTAATTAACTGCCCACACAATATTAAATCAGTCAACTTTGACTGGCAGGACAACTCTAAATAACAGTCACACCTTGATTCAGTATTTCATCAAATTACACTGCTACACTGTAAGTTTTAAAATCTGAACCCAAGTTCTGTTGGTGAAACTCAGATCTGATCAAATATCAAGGATAAAGGCCCAATACTTTTTGTTAAAGAATGTTGTTTTGCTATTACATTCAAACTATCTTAGGGATCATCCTATACCACTGGGAGTAGCTGGAAGTTGTGAATGGATGGCTGAAATGCCACCCTCATGCCATCCCCAATGTCAACTGCACATCACGCTGAAAATTATACTCTATGTTATTTTTGGTTTTAATGGCACATTCAGTGTTTTATTGGCTATATTATGCCATGTCTGTCACAAATGCAGCATACTTAGGATGGTTTGGCAGGAACCCACTACCTCTGGATTTCGAGTCAGATGCTCGTCAACTAAACTACAACGACTCATGCAAAAACAATGATTTCCAAAAGTCACAGTCTAAATCTAAAAGCTGTTTTTGTTGTGAACATTCTATATGCTGATTATTTTAGCCTGTAATAATAAATATACCATTTAATTTTTTGTATGTGCATTGCATCAATTGTACATGAGCTTTTATGGACAAGCGTAATGATACTTATCCAAGACCTGTGTTTATTTCAATGCTTTCTCATATGCATTTTCTCTTGTTTTTGCTCCAAACATGAAAACAATAGAATCACACAAAATATTTATTGTTGGTCATAATTCTTGAAAATTCGAAGGTTCCATTTCAGATCACTGTGACTCCCAAAGATTTTACTTGACTTGGACTTTCTAATGAAGAACTTGCCAATGAATATGACATAATACTTTTATGCAATTTCTTTCCTATTATTTGCATTTATTGCAGATTTTTGGTTGATGGCAAGTCCTATTGTTGTTATCTCTGTCCTAGATTATTGTCACTGTTTTATATTCTGGTTTTGAAATATTTGGTTTTATCTGTAGCGTATACAATCATCTGCAAATAGGCGAATTTTTGAGTCAATTTCAATCGTAATGTCATTGATGTACAAGGAGAAAGTACTGGTCCACGCACTGTGCCTTAAAGTACTCCAGATGCTACCTTGGACCGGCCAGATTTAGAACCATTTGTTGCTCTCAAAAACATAATGTCCTGATATGTAGGAACAACCAAACTATTTTCTGGTATCATAGTCAAGAATAAAAATGAAGAAAGAGAGAAGGAAAAAACATCCAGAAAAGACTGTAACAAAAAGGGAGAAAAAGAAAGAAATCAGTGTAAATGCAACTACAAATGAAATGTATCATTCATCTGTTTGTTTCCTGCTCTTCAACATAGCCTAAACACATGGAATATCAAACATTTAATTAAATTCATTCTATCAGTGTAACTAAAAACATCAATATTTAAGATATATCTATATCTATAAAATATGTGCTATTTATACATTACAAAATATATTTGCATTGTTCACATGTGGCCAAGAAATCATACAATCTTTGAGACTGAGTTTAACCATTAGATTTTGTTTCAACTAATCACAAATGACGTTTCTGTTGAAAGCTCGTTTCTGACTGGTTGAATCTCCATCTCAGACCCAAGCCAGGAGATTGTAATCTCAACCTTTATCTCAAGTGCTGAGTTCCAAGTTTCAAGAAGCATCATTTAACTTTTTCAAACTGAGATTTCTGAATATATTAATGATTGGTTGCTCACAATGATTTTTTTAAACAGAATATTCAACAGGCATCATGGGTAAAAATACATTCATAAAATCTTTAAGATTCCCTAAGGGAGTCTTGTTTTGTGTCTAGGAACATTGTGAGGATTTAATAAAATTTTACGAATTCCTAGATTCCCTTAAAAATAAAACAGTTTACATGTGTTAAATTTAAAAATTAAACAGTGATCATCCTTTTCTCTATCTCTACCTCTGGCAAAGATATTGATATTGTCTTGTGTATCATAAGCAAGTTATCATAATACCTCAGACAAAAATATTGATAATGGCTTGCATATCATAAGCAAGATAATGTAATACCTCAAACAAAGATACATATATTGTCTCAAGTATCATAAGCAAGATAATGTAATATCTTGGACAATGATATTGATATTGTCTCAAGTATCATAAGCAAGATAATGTAATATCTTAGACAATGATATTGATATTGTCTCAAGTATCATAAGCAAGATAATGTAATACCCCTCAGACAAAGATACATATACTGTCTCAAGTATCATAAGCAAGATAATGTAATACCTCAGACAATATCGATATTGTCTATAGCATCATAAGCAAGATAATGTAATACCCCTCAGACAAAGATACATATACTGTCTTGAATATCATAAGCAAGATATGTAATACCTCAAACAATGATACTGATATTGTCTCCAGTATCACAAGCAAGATAATGTAATACCTTGGACAATGATATTGATATTGTCCCAAGTATCATAGGTAAGATATTGAAATACCTCAGACAATGATATTGATATTGTCTCCAGTATCATAAGCAAGATAATCTAATACCTTGGACAATGATATTGATATTGTCCCAAGTATCACAGGTAAGATATTGAAATACCTCAGACAATGATATTGATATTGTCTTGAGTATCGTAAGCAAGATACTGTAATACCTCAGAAAATGATATTGATATTGTCTTGAGTATCATAAGCAAGATAATGTAATACCTCAAAGATGCATATATTGTCTTGAGTATTATAAGCAAGATAAAGTAATATCTCAGAGAACGATATTGATATTGTCTTCAGTATCATAGGCAAGAAATTGTGAGAATTTTTATGAAGCTGGGACTTCAGACTTTTTGACGAAATGCAATGGTCAAACAGCTTCGGAAGCATAAAATTCGAGGACTTTTTAATCACAGTCCAAGACATGTGTAATAATGTTCAAGGACCTTTTAACTATGGTCCAAAACTTGTGAAATAAAAATGTTCAAGGACTTAATTCATGACATATCATCAGAAGGCATACAAGTTATTTTTTTCTTTTTGTAATATGCTTCTGAAATGAATCAGTCATGTCCTTGTTTTCCACTTCACTCTAAGTAAAACATATTTCCTTTAGAACATTTCTGTCTCCATCAGTACAAATAATTAACATGAATGCAGCTGTTGTATAAAATTAGGTCAGTGACATTTGACCTGAAAATAATTCAAGGACTTTCAACACTCTTAGCTCACACACTAATTTTCGAGCACTTTAAAGGTCTTGATTTTGTCATCTTAAAAATCAAGCACTTTCAAGGCTTTCCAGAACATATATGAAACCCAAATGGATGATGAGATCAAAGGGTTTTAGAACATGTAGCCTTTTGTTTTACATATATACCTTATTATAATTCCAAGAGAATAACAATTTTTGAAATTGTGTACACTGCTATGTTCACTGAAACCTGTCTTAGTGGACACCTTCATAAAATAGACAAAGTCTATTAACTCCTCTTAATGTTATATGTTCATCTGCATGACATGGACACCTGCCAATAAATTACATATTTTATGTGTCTTCATAAACCAGTCTCACTTCAATTCTGAAGAGTACGGGTCCCTAATTCACAATATATCTTGAAATTTCTTCCTCAAATTGAGATTTCTGAATATCATTCTTACTGCATAGTTGGTAACAATGATTGTTTCACAGAATATTCAGCAGGTACCGTATATACTCACTTACAGGTCTAGTCAAACTGCAAACAATAAAGATCCTGATCTGCCATAGGATAATGCACCTGCAGATTAATGTCCATTTAGTTTGTTCTACTGATAACTCTTGATAAACTCCACAGACCCAGACCTGTCAGCACATTATGTGCCGGCAGATCTGGGTCTGTGCAGTTTGCAGTTGGACTCGTAAGTGAGCATATACAGTATCAGGGATTAAGATACTGTTATAAAATCTTGAATTTTCTTTAAAGTAGCCTGGTCTTATCTCTGAAAAAACTGTAAAGTATTTTGTCTGATTTGAGCAATTCCTGAACTCTTTTTTCAAGTGTAAAAAAAGTCTAAATGTGTTAAATTTTATGATCATCCTTTCCACTATCTCAATATGGGATAAACTAATAATACTGTCAGAAACACCATAAGCAAAACAATATCAAATGGAGGAAAAACTGAGAGACATTCAGTGAAACTGAGACCTGCTTTTGTCATGGATGGTAGTCTTAAAAATTCATTTCAAAACATTTTTCAAAATAACTTCTCAATGCAGCCACTGTTGGTTTTAAAGAGGATTAAAAAAAGACAGTATTCTGAATATAACAGAAATCCACAAAAATAAATGAGATATATGCACTGGATTTTTACACCTATATAGTCAAAACAGATAGAAGAAAATGTAGAATCAGACAGGCTTTGATGCAAGTTTTTGTTTCACGGTTCTATCTCAAAGGGCATTAGAATAGTTCATGGCTCTATCTCAAAGGCATTAGAATAGTTCATGGCTCTATCTCAAAGGCATTAGAATAGTTCATGGCTCTATCTCAATGGCATTAGAATAGTTCACGGCTCTATCTCAAAGGCATTAGAATAGTTCACGGCTCTATCTCAAAGGCATTAGAATAGTTCATGGCTCTATCTCAATGGCATCAGAATAGTTCATGGCTCTATCTCAAAGGCATTAGAATAGTTCATAGCTCTATCTCAAAAGGCCTTGTGAGAAAAGATGAAGTACCCTGCATAGGGTTGGGATATGTCTGGCACTCAGATAATATTGTAGAAATCATGGTACTGTAGATGAAGTACCCTGCATGGGGTTGGAACATGTTTGGCACAGTCATATAATATTACAGAAATCATGGTACTGTAGATGAAGTACCCTGTTTGGGGTTGGGACATGTTTGGCACTGTTAGATAATATTACAGAAATCATGGTACTGTAGATGAAGTATCCTGCATGGGGTTGGGACATGTTTGGCAATGTTAGATAATATTATAGAAATCACGGTACTGTAGATGAAGTATCCTGCATGGGGTTGGGACATGTTTGGCAATGTTAGATAATATTATAGAAATCATGGTACTGTAGATGAAGTACCCTGTTTGGGGTTGGGACATGTTTGGCACTGTTAGATAATATTACAGAAATCATGGTACTGTAGATGAAGTATCCTGCATGGGGTTGGGACATGTTTGGCAATGTTAGATAATATTATAGAAATCATGGTACTGTAGATGAAGTATCCTGCATGGGGTTGGGACATGTTTGGCAATGTTAGATAATATTATAGAAATCATGGTACTGTAGATGAAGTATCCTGCATGGGGTTGGGACATGTTTGGCAATGTTAGATAATATTATAGAAATCATGGTACTGTAGATGAAGTATCCTGCATGGGGTTGGGACATGTTTGGCAATGTTAGATAATATTACAGAAATCACGGTACTGTAGATGAAGTATCCTGCATGGGGTTGGGACATGTTTGGCAATGTTAGATAATATTATAGAAATCATGGTACTGTAGATGAAGCATCCTGCATGGGGTTGGGACATGTTTGGCACTGTTAGATAATATTATAGAAATCATGGTACTGTAGATGAAGTATCCTGCATGGGGTTGGGACATGTTTGGCAATGTTAGATAATATTATAGAAATCATGGTACTGTAGATGAAATACCCTGCATGGGGTTGGGACATGTTTGGCAATGTTAGATAATATTATAGAAATCATGGTACTGTAGATGAAATACCCTGCATGGGGTTGGGACATGTTTGGCAATGTTAGATAATATTATAGAAATCATGGTACTGTATATATTCACTTAGAAGTCGATTCCAACTGCAAACTGCACAGACCCAGATCTGCCACTGCATAATGTGTAGGCAGATCAGGGTCTATGTTCATTTCTAATTATTTTACCATGGACTATTTTCAAGAAAAGAGGTACACTCAGAAATTCTTACGAAGGTTATAGTTTGCAATTTTGTAACGAAACAAAATGTCCTTTCCTGGCAGGTAGAGCAGGTATTATAGAAAAGAACTGGTGTTCCTTACTATTTTCTGTGAAGGCTTACCTACATAAAGGAAAATAAAGCACTGTACAATGATTTTCATTGAGGAACCCTAAAGATGTCTTTTATGGAGAAGTGTTTTTTGGACAAATTTGTTTTTAAATATGCAGGTGTTGTTTAAGACAGGTTGTCACTGGAATATTATTAACTTTACCTTCCTACTCAGAGGCATTTTATATTTATATCATGTACTATATGCATCAAACTATGAATAGTGTACACCTAGAATTACCATCCCAAAATGCACCATCAAACTGTGAATAGTGTATACCCAGAATTACCATCCCATAATGCACTAACAAACTATAAACAGTGTACACACAGAATTACCATCCCATAATGCACTATCCAACTATGAATAGTGTATACAGAGAATTACCATCCCATAATGCACCATCCAACTGTGAATAGTATATATCCAGAATTGATATCCCATAATGCACCATCAGACTGTGAATAATGTACACAGAATTACCATCCCATAATGCACAATCAGATCAGGATCTATGCTGTTTCTCTGAAAATATTTGTAGAGTGGAACCTCTCTTTAACAGCCACCAAAGGCATGGAAAAACTTTGTCTTTTTACTGAGGTGACTGCTTAAGGGAGATAA
>JAECUM010038770.1:0-24205 GCA_016617855.1 Megalonaias nervosa | reverse complement strand
GTTTTCCAGCTTCTCTTTTGCCAGCGATACTATTGTACGAGAATGACAATCCTAATATCAGATTAAAACTCCTTCTTATGCTCTTTAAATCTCGTCTGCTCTTTTTATTTGCTTTTAATGATGCCATTCGAGTGCTAAATCTGAAAGTCAATGAACTGACTTTACAAGAATAGGATTACACTTAAGAAGACGACATCGATCCAATTAAGTCTGTGGTTAGGTATTGATACCGAATAATGATGTCATATTTCCGCCACGATGACATAATCTGGTGTTGAGAAGTGCTTGCACTCGAACATCGTCGAGTAATTTAAAACTATTGGAAACAAGCAACCGATGATCACCTATGGCTTACACAAGCTGTGTACGGCGGGTATTCCACTGAATTTTTTTCGCAAACAGATTTAATATGAAAGTATGAAAATATTGCAATACAGAATGTAAGAACCTCTTCCAATGATTAACTTTTGTGAGTACAGAAAGGTCAAACAAACGTAAAGATCGCATTCTCTTTTGTCCAGTCTCAATCTTCAGTCTTCATGTTGTGCACATTACTTGGACGTTAAAAACGTAATATCACATGCACAGATCACGCGCTAGAATTTTTATAACATCAGAACTGCCAAAGACATGGTATTGTCACAGAATGCTGAGCACTATTTAGTCTTTGTAAATGAGAGTTCAAAGTCCACGTACCTGGACACCTCTCTCTCTCTCTCTCTCTCTCTCTCTCTCACACACACACACACACACACACACACACACACACACACACACACACACACACGCACACGCAACTTTGTTGAGGTGTTCAATTTCACAAAGATTCGAATTCCAATACTTTGGTTAGAGCTCGTGCCTACAAGTCCAAAATCCGCACCCGTGACGGTTGACAGATCATGAGTCATTCTGGGAGATATTATTGACCTGGTAGGTATTAATGACCTGATAGATATTATTGACCTGGTAGGTATTAATGACCTGATAGATATTATTGACCTGGTAGGTATTAATGACCTGATAGATATTATTGACCTGGTAGGTATTAATGACCTGGTAGGTGTTAATGACCTGATAGATATTATTGACCTGGTAGGTATTAATGACCTGATAGATATTATTGACCTGGTAGGTATTAATGACCTGATAGATATTATTGACCTGGTAGGTATTAATGACCTGATAGATATTATTGACCTGGTAGGTATTAATGACCTGGTAGGTGTTAATGACCTGATAGATATTATTGACCTGGTAGGTATTAATGACCTGATAGATATTATTGACCTGGTAGGTATTAATGACCTGATAGATATTATTGACCTGGTAGGTATTAATGACCTGATAGATATTATTGACCTGGTAGGTATTAATGACCTGATAGATATTATTGACCTGGTAGGTATTAATGACCTGATAGACCTGATAGATATTATTGACCTGGTAGGTATTAATGACCTGATAGATATTATTGACCTGGTAGGTATTAATGACCTGATAGATATTATTGACCTGGTAGGTATTAATGACCTGGTGTTGAAGACTCAACTTGTTTAGTAATGAAGATTTATATTTTACCTTGGAGCATTGCGTGGACATGTTTCCACGTGTGGCGTGGACATGTTTCCTCGTGTGTGAATGTAGGTAAAATAACATTTTATGACGACCTAAACTGAAGCTGAACATTCGTGTTCATTTTAAGGATACTATGAGTTATTACATAAAACAATGAGAATATATGACGCATTTGCTAGCTTTGTCTTTCTTCCGAATTTTTGTATTAGGAATATATGATGCATTTGCTACCGTTTGTCTTTTTTCAGAATTTACGTATTAGGAAAAATTGCGTATACCGTTTTATAGACTTATAAAGTTCGTTTTTAAATTTAATATAATTCGACCATTTTCATCAAAAGTGAGAATCCTCTGACAGGAACTCTGGTTACTTCGGCAAACGACATCGGTTTTCCATTAGATAGTTTGACATTTCCTTTAGTTCCCTCTAAAATGCTTGTGTCTGAGATATCTGACTTGTTTCTGTCATACACCCTAGTCAGTTTGACCTAGTAGTGATATATAATTCTAAACTATTCAATGTATACAAGGCCGTTGAAGCCTCTCTTTGAATAAAATGAATTTTCTTTGATTTTGCATTTTATCTAGGGTTTATGACCCTTTTTTAAGTTCTATATTCGACGCCTTTGCATTGTATGAACCACTGAATCTCTACATTATATCTGCCGCTTTGTTTCGACAATAACGTGTAATACTTTTAGGACAAAGAAAATGTAAGGTAAAATTAAATAGTTAACATGAGATACTTTCAGGACTAACAAAATATAAGGTAAAATTACATAGTTTCATTCACCTAGTAAATCGTTGGTTGGTACATTAGAACAAATCAAATGTACATAACTAATTAGAAGGCAAATTTTCTTGCTTTTTTATATTCTGTGCTTAATAACGCTGACGTTACCAGGACTTTATAAATTTGATATGCTGCCTGATCTTTTAAGTTCAATATACCTGATTTTTTAAAATTTGATATACTGTCTGATCTTTTAAATTCGATTTACTGTCTGATCATTTAAATTTGATATGCCAGATCTTTTAAATTTGATATGCTGTCTGATCTTTTAAATTTGATATGCCAGATCTTTTAAATTTGATATCCTGTCTGATCTTTTAAATTTGATATGCTGTCTGATCTTTTAAATTGGATATACTGTCTGATCTTTTAAATTTGATATGCTGTCGGATCTTTTAAATTTGATATGCCAGATCTTTTAAATTTGATATGCCAGATCTTTTAAATTTGATATGCTGTGTGATCTTTTAACTTTGATATACTGTCTGATCATTTAAATTTGATATACTGTCTGATCTTTTAAATTTGATATCCTGTTGGATCTTTTAAATTTGACATAGTCTGATCTTTTAAATTTGATATACTGTCTGATCTTTTAAATTTGATATACTGTCTGATCTTTTAAACTTGATATGCTGTCTGATCTTTTAAATTTGATATACTGTCTGATCTTTTAAACTTGATATGCCAGATCTTTTAAATTTGATATGCCAGATCTTTTAAATTTGATATGCTGTCTGATCTTTTAAACCTGATATACTGTCTGATCTTTTAAATTTGATATACTGTCTGATCTTTAAAATTTGATATACCGTCTGATCTTTAAAATTTGATATACTGTCTGATCATTAAAATTTGATATACCGTCTGATCTTTAAAATTTGATATACTGTCTGATCATTAAAATTTGATATACCGTCTCTTTTAAATTTGAGGTGCCAGATCTTTTAAAGTTGATATGCTGTCTGATCTTTTAAATTTGATATGCTGTCTGATCTTTTAAATTTGATATACTGTCTGATCATTTAAAGTTGATATACTGTCTGATCTTTTAAATTTGACATGCCAGATCTTTTAAATTTGATATGCTGTCTGATCATTTAAATTTGATATACTGTCTGATCTTTTAAATTTGATATGCTGTCTGATCTTTTAAATTTGATATGCCAGATCTTTATTCAACTAGATATTTGATGTGGTTTAAAATGTTGTTTATGTAGGATGCACTCTTCGATTAAGTTACAAAATCCTTTACATGTTGACATTTGACATCTTTTGAAAGCTGTAATATACCTTTTTATTATTTCGTTTCCTCTGATAATTATATCTCTTGATTTAGCATTATACACCTGGAGAACGAATAATGGAAATCCAGTTGAAAACATTTAAGTAGATTATGATTGACTTGGATTCCTTACGTGTTGGCATGAACAGTGATTTATTTTAATAT
The DNA here is from genome assembly GCA_016617855.1 of Megalonaias nervosa. Taxonomy (NCBI): domain Eukaryota; kingdom Metazoa; phylum Mollusca; class Bivalvia; order Unionida; family Unionidae; genus Megalonaias; species Megalonaias nervosa. Next base: position 20,387 of record JAECUM010038770.1, on the reverse strand, counting down.
AGGCTTTGGGTTTTGTTGATACCTATTTACTTATTACAATAAAATATACATTGGTCTGGGTTTATAATCGGTATGTTCCTCATGTTTAAAATATTGGAATGTTTTTACATCGATGATTAAGAAATTTTTCAAAACTGTAATAAGAAACATTATTTTACCTTTTTTTTTAAATAGAATCGAATGTTGATCAAAAAACGACCTTTTAAAATTTAATGCCAACATAGTTAACCAAAGTCAATTCAGTTTTTATTGTGCTGCACCTTAAATGTCATCAAAAACTTCTAGACGAAAATTATTGGTCGCTATGGACTTTTGGCCAGGCACTAAATTGGGTCAAAAAAAAGAGAACATCGGCTCTATCATAATAGATGACAGAGGTAGTACAAATTGTTGCCCACGCGCAGTGCTTTCATTGCGACATCACAAAGTGCGACATTCAATCTGATTTGTACTGGATCACACCTTTAGGTTAACCTCGTCCAAAAAGGTCCACGTAATTTAACATTTATTTTGCGGTGTAAAAAGGTATATGGATGTATGAGGACCCAAATAAAAGGAATAATTGCCATGTAAAAGCTTGTGAAATCAAATTCTAAAAACTGACTCACATCACTGAAATAGTCGATACTGAACGCTTGCATGATTTATATGAGTTGCGCTATAGACAGTGGATTTTTCTTTGACACTTGTTAAGTTTCATTTGATGGATATTTTCTTTGCCACACCTTATAGTGATATGAAACCATTCAGTAATTACTTGCGCATTTTCGTTGCCACACTTCGTACGACGAAATCGACTTCGAAATGACGCAACTGAACAACTTTCACTGCCTAAGTGAACACAGACGCACATCAACAGCTGCAACGTATTTTCTAATCAGATATAGGTAGTGAGGTGGTTCTTCAACTAAAAGAGATGGAAACTCAGCTTTTATCCGTAAAGAATTACACCACAATCGGCCTACCATGCAAAAGGTACTGCAAAGCATCTTTCAAAAATATTTGTTCTTCTCAGTAGCGTACTAACGGGATTGGGGGGGGGGACGGATGCCAGAGGTCTTGGGGCGCCAAAATCACGGGTGCCAGAGGTTCCAGGGCGCTAAAACCTATCCGGGCCTTCCTCGTCGCCTCGGGAACCGTTTATATTTGTGACTTTGCGATTAGTCCAACGTTCATTTTTCTGTACCATCACAAGTATCAGTGTCTTTTGTCACGCTTAAAGGATCAAGGACAAATTATTCAAAATCAGAAGCTGTTTGCATTTTTATTTAGACATTACTTTTTCCTGCACATGTATATCTACATTTGTGATCTCATTCGGACTTTTGATCATTAACATAACACAACTACTATGTAAAAAAACAAAATAAATAACAAAAATATTTTGATAGCAACTGGTAAAGAAACCGTTTCAATTTGTACTCGACACACTCCAACATTTTTAATTAACTATATAGCTGTAACATACGTCTATTAACAGCTGTCACATGAACTCGAAATCCTGCTTAATGAGCACAAATTACAGAAAACGGACCGTCCTACAAGCAATCAATTGGACATAGCTTAACAAGTTAGGGTGTTGTGTTATACTATTTACGATGCCCTCAAATAGAAAAAATTCACCTGGTCAGGGAATAATTACTGGTGTGAGATGACCAGAATTGTGCTTGCTAACATAGGGTCCTTTTACTCCGACTTTTTTAAACGTTAGCGTCACATAAACGTGGTCATTCGTAGAGTGTCTTAAGTACTATGAACCTCTTCAAATAAAAATTTCAGAAGCATTTGAGATGCCTGTTGTAGGAATAAATATAAATTGAAAATATAGCTATTTTCCGGGGCGTTTGGGTAGGGGTACGGGGAGGGGTCTTCCTCATGAGAAAGGTGGATATGTATCAAAGTACATACGGCACAACAGCCAAACATCAACATATTCTTTTAACTTGTATTATACCTACTTCCTCACTTACCCTTTTAAATACACTTATTCACAGCATTTACTCGTATATGGATATGCACATACATAAACACTCATCAACAACTGTATTCTGTGTCATAAAAGTAAAGGTTGTAAGTTTAAAATCATTGTTTGAAATCAAAGCGTGAACTTACTCAAATTTAATTATAAGAAGATGGTGTCCGATTGCCTTCACCTTATTAAAAACAAGTTAACACAAAACAAGACCGGGAATGGAAATAATGAGGAAGAAAAGAAACAAAATGGCCAGACCTAACTTTGTACAACTATGTGCTCCAGTTTGAGATTGAGCTGCATTCTCAAACAATCCAAATTGAAAATAAAATCAGAAAGGTCAACAATTTTACGATCTTCAAGCCAGTATAAAAGACGAGTAATCATGAAAGTAGGATTATAATTGGGTCATGGAAGATCTGTGTGTGGGGGTGGGGTGGGGGTGATTTGGATTTTTAACTTAGCTTTAACCATTTTTTAGTCATATCGCTACGATGTCTGCAGTGTGGCAGTTTATAGTGATGTCTAGCACTGGGGAATAATGCTGCTGACATGAAGCATCATGTCCCACCCAGTCACATTATCCTAGCACCTTGATGACCAGTCCTAACACTAACTTCTTAATGCTGAGCGCCAAGCGAGGCAGCTGTTAGTACCATTTTTATGCGTCTTTGGGTATGTCTCGGCCGGGGTTAGAACCTGCGACCTCCCGCATCCGAGGTGGACCATTAAGCCACCGGAGTGGTCACATGGAAAGCTGTAGGCCCGTAGCCAGATTGGATGATGGAAAGAGTGTGAAACTGAAGGCACGTAGTCTGGGTGAAGAAAGAGTGCTAAGCAGTAGACCTTAATCAGGTTGGATAAAACAAGTGCAAAGCCAGTGACCATTAGCCAGCATGGATGGGATAAACGTGCACGGCTGTAGGCCCATCAGGTTGGATGGGAAAAAGTTATTGAGGCGATGTGATTCTAAAAAGATAACATTGTCCAGTTTGTCATGGTTCAGATCAACATTTGTTTACTAGCTGTATGAAAAGAAATGTAATAGAGGTCGTCAAGAACGTTTTCCATTCATTATCAGTTGTTACCTGTCAGAGATACGGAATTTGATATACTAGTAGTACATGATGGGTATAATTTTTCTTGGGTAAGGTAACACTATCCTACTTAGCTACTATCTAGCATTGGTGGTTCTTTCTGAATTTGCATATTATGGCAAATCAAAGCGGATGGCAGTCTAGTTTACTTTTCGAATGTGAAAGAGGTGTACTCATAAGATTCAAATAAAACATGATAGCCATTTCAAAGAATTTGAGGTACAAAAACCTAATATAGATGATGTTGTTGTCATGATTTCAATGCGAACATATCAAACATATTCATATTCCGTTTTTCGGAGGAATGGAATGATATTTACTTGACTGGATGAAGATCTGCACAGAAAGACCATCCGCCATAAAAGGTGTTTTTGACCCATAAATCTATGTCTATGCACCCGTATGAACCCTGCAAACCGTTCTGTTGACAGACGTTACAGAAGATCTTTATCAGTAGGTTTAATGTACTTGATCACCGACAACACGATTTACCACAATCCACTGCAATCTACCACAATCCACTACAATCTACCACAATCCACTACAATCTACTACAAGCTAACATAATCCACATCAGTTTACCACATCTACTGTGAAAACACTGCAATCGACCACAATCTTCTACAATCAAGCGTGAAAATAACACAATCGACTAGTATGTATGCCACAGTCCACTACAATATACCACATTTGACTATGAAAATAACACAGTCCACTACAACTGGCAATAAAAAAACCCACAAGCAATTGCTTATTGACCCTGAAAACACTATAATGTACAAAAATTTTTATGTTAATACGGAGGAAAACCAGCTGAAAACCCGACGGTCCGGTATAAAACAGTACGAATGGCAACCCTAATTGTATTTTTATAGGTATACGGTTATAGCGGACAGATTATAAGTGCACAGTAATCCAAATATTATTTCAATAAAAAATAAAATGTCTGCAATCCAATGTGTGTAGCGAAAATTGGAGTAATGGATGTCATACAAAAACACTTTTTGAACATATTTCAATATTTAATCGTACTGTAATTTTTAAATATATGCAACACAGAAATATTTATAAAGAATATAGATATAATGCCCCCAACCCCCAACCCCCAATTTATATCAGTTGAATTGATAAGTCTAAAGCCTCCACATACGGCCAGATAAACAAAGCATCAATATATACAAGAAATTTGTTCATTCAAAAAAACCAATTAATTAACACATTACTATACTTGGGGGGGGGGGCGAGTGGCCGAGTGGTCTAAAGCGCTCTCCGTTACGGATCACTGCCATCTCACCTCTGTCTGCGTGGGTTCGAGTCTCGGATTCGGCCAATGTGGGTATGTGAGAAAGCTTGCCAGTAGCTTCGCGTGGGTCGGTGGTTCTTTCCGGGGTTTTCCTGGGTTCTTCCTCCACCATTAATACTGGCCACCATGTATAGCCTATTGTGTGCTGAGAAATGGCGTTAAACCCAACAACAACAATAATAATACTTTAAATTCCAGAGGATAATTTAATAGTATATGCATGGTGATATACAATGCATCACATAAATTATCATGAATGTATATTAGTCTTATATATTAAGCAAATATATGTACAAGAAATACGACACGAAACGCATTCATTAAAAGTATTAATAAACAACCGATTAGCGTCGGATGAGTTTAATTCATATATTGAAATAAACAGAATATACATGATATAAACATGTTTAGTGCTGTACTCAGGATCACTGCAAGTAGTGTTGAATCACTGTTCGATAAGTCTGACCTTTTCGCTGCATTAAGCAGGATCCCCGGCTTTCCATTCTCCAAAACTGACCGAAATCTGTAAAATAAATGTTTAAACCTAGGAAGAATTATGATAAACACTGAAACAGTAGGTGTGGGTTGATGTTTGTTTCTACTCATGTTTAAATTATAAATAAATAATTCGTAACAGTTATCAATCACTTTGCTTAAAGTTTAATTATTATGGCAAACAAAGTCGAAATTGAATGAAACATAGTGAATAATTGCACAAGTCATTCTCATGTGTGCAGGCCGATTCTGACAGATCACTAGTATATATATTTCTATTAACTGCATCACAGAAATGACCATGTCACATTAAATGTGTTTACTGAAATATACCACTTAAATAACGTTATCATAATGCAACAGGTTTCGCGGCGAACATTTTTAATTGATATCTGATTATTTCTTTCTCTTAGTCTTTATGTTTGTTTATTTTCCTTTTCATTTGTCCTGGTTTCTTCTCCTGTGTCCTCCGTTCAACAATTCTGACTGTCCGTCGGCAGATGTCATGTAACTACTCTCTTTCATTATTTGACATTTGATTTTTGTCCACTCTAGAAATTTGAAACTGTGCGATTGTCATTGAGTCGTATTAACTACTCCCTAGTAATGAACTTCTCAAGTAGTTGAGCTGTCCACAAGTCATTAAAAATATATACAAATTCTGTACAAGTCATTAAAAATACATACAAATTCTGTACAAGTCATTGAAAATATATACAAATTCTGTACAAGTCATTAAAAATATATACAAATTCTGTAGAAGACTTTAATTTCTACTTAAAATTTTCCTGGTTTGCTGTTTCGCAATTGATGTGCGTCCATTCGTCGTCCATCAAGTCCCGAACCAAAGTAATTATACGAAATAGACACTTAAAATACTACTGAATTTATTACAATAAATACTGCCGTAAAAGAAACCGAGATCGGCAGACAAGAATGGCGTTCAATAGTTTCATGTGTTCAGAAGATCTGCGTTCTTTTCGCCTTTGGACGTTTCCGTTGACCTTGTTTTTTTTCCCCAACATTTTCTTTTGATCAAGGGCATTTGTAGTCAAATTCGGTGGACTGGAGGAATACCCTTTTGGAGTATTCTTTTCATCTAGGGCATTTGTAGTCAAGTTCGGTGGACTTGAGGAATGCCCTTTTGGAGTGTTCTTTTCATCTATTTTTCAGTAGATCCCTTAAGAACATCTGCTAGAGGATTTCTTTCTCCTTGATTGTTGATTTTGAGTGCCAGTCAGTATCGGAAAGGAAATATGTTTCGGTGGCCTCGTTTAGCTGATAGTTACCATAATCATGAACGGCACTTAGGTGTAGGATCTGCCTACTGAGCATGTCCCCTACAACACCCACAATTTCAAAGAATGATTGTTGCTTACGTCTAATATCTGTCTTGATCGTATTATTCACAGATTCGGTATTGTTGTCAGTCCATAGACTGGACAATTTAATATTTTTGTCGGCATGTACACGTAAGTTTTTTATTTGTATGTTAAAGAGCAATCCCAGTAAATTTGGAATTCTTTGTAGTTTTGAAAATAGAGTGATAGATTGTTTAGCCTCTTTGAATATTCTATTTCGTCCATGCTAAACACCAAGCCACCATCACCAAATACAAGCTTAACAATCTCCTCGCGATCTTTGCTGCAACATCCATTTTTCTCCAGATGTCTTTTGATGTTATTTTCATATGCCTCATGCATAAGCAAATTGCATCATCACATCCACTTTCACTCTCGCGGTAGTCACCGTTGTTTTTCATAGTCGATTATCGTGGTTTACAGTCAAAACGTTCTCACGTCAAAACGTACCCAAGTCAAAACGTATCTATGAACTCCGAAACGTACCCAAGTCAAAACGTAGCCATTAGTCACAACATTACCATTCCAAAATGTAACTGATTTCTGCGATTTATTGTAAGAAATATAATACTTTTTGCAGTCCACTCACCAAATTAAAAAAGAAAATTATATTACCAAAGGAAGAAAGTAAACCACGATAATTCGGGTTTGAATCAAGATAATTTTCTTCTGCGTCTCTTTAAATTAAATACTAGTGATTTTAATGAGTAATATAAAATATTTAGCTGCATTAAAATCCACGTATTCCTAAAAACTGTTACATTAATCAGATCTGAACTCGAAAAATATGATTACACATCTGCAATCCATCCCTATCCAAATTAACTTTCCGTAACTTTTCAGTCAGAGCAGCAATTTACATGATATTGTCAATATCATTACTTTTCTCTACGTTCATTTCTGTGATTTTTGCGAGAACGCTAATAATCACAGAAAAGCTCACTGACCGACAATTCTCTTGCATTAAATTCCTTTACATCTGCTTGCGTAGAAGCCTTGGCTTAACAAAAACACTAATGACATACCAAAAAGGAAAACAGAAAACATTTCAATATTGGGATTAAAATAAAAATGGCATTATGACTACAGGCAAGCTGTTAATAACATGTGAACATATATCTGCTCAAGCGACTGATTTCTGATTTCCAGAGAGAGAGGAAGGGGGCAGGCACAGGCATTATCCCTTTTAACCGTTCTCATTCATCCCTCCACAAAACCGATTTTTTTTTTCAAAGAACAACTAGCAACTCGAACAGATTTCAACAAGAAATTTAAGTATGGTAATTGTTTTGTTTCTTTTACTAATTCAATAAATGTCTAATTTACTAACTTAGTAAATGTCTGAACCTGGTGTTGGGTCTTGCATTAATTTGGATACGTTTTGACGTAGTTACATATTGACATGAGTACGGTTTTACTTGGTTTGGGTACGTTGAGGTTGGGGTACGTTTGTACTTACTTCCGATTGTGGCACATTGTAGTGGATTGTGGTAGACTGTGGGGATTGTTGCAGTGGATTGTGGTAGATTGGATTGTTGTAGTGGATTGTGGTAGATTGTGTGGATTGTCGTGGATTGTGGTAGATTGTGTGGATTGTTGTAGTGGATTGTGGTAGACTGGGGATTGTTGCAGTGGATTGTGGTAGATTGTGTGGATTGTAGTGGATTATGGTAGACTGGGGATTGTTGCAGTGGATTGTGGTAGATTGTGTGGATTATTATTATAATAATATACTGATTGGTAAATAATCAAGTATATACTGATCTAATGTGGCCTTTTCACACTTGATAGTTGTAGATTTGGGAAGATTGTTGTGGATCGTGGTGGATTGTAGTGGATGTGGTAGATTGTTGTGGATTGTGGTATATACTTGTCGATTGTGTTATTTTCATGCTTTATTGTGGTCGATTGTGGTCGATTGATGTATTTTCATAGACTATTGTGATAGATTGTAGTGGATTGTGGTAGACTGGTAGATTGTAGTGGATTGTGGTAGACTGGTAGATTGTAGTGGATTGTGGTAGATTGTGGTAAATCGTAACGCCCCTTGACCACACGTCAGACTTTGTACACCCTTAACTACGTTTAACTACCTATACCCGGTTTTTTTTAATCAATGGCTTAACATTTCACACAGAAATCAATCTGAGATGGGCTCAGCGTTTCTTTTGATTCACAGGTTGGTCAGACCTGGAAATCACACTTACTGTGGTTTAGTTTGAGCTCGAGATTTTGCTTAGACGAATCACAAATGACGCTTCTTTTGCAAGGTCATTTCTGATTGATTAAGTTATATAATCTTCAGACGAGGACAAAACTATTTTTCAGACCATCAGGGCCCGTCGCACAAGGCGGTGACCAGTTTGACTCTAAATATCACCCCTCAGTAACCGGAAGGAAACAACAACCATTCGATAAACTTAGCACAATAAAGTTATTAAAATCCCCAAAAATAAGGCCCATTTGCACAAGGTGACTGATTATAATCTTCGAACTAGCAAAATCCTTATGTATTATTAATGGCACAGAGTTTTTACCTTCAACATCTATTCAAAATTATTAGGAGCAACATGACAAAATTATTAAACTCAGACCTTGGATCATCGGAGTCTTTCACCGCATCGCCTTCTCCTGCCCTTGCAACAACCAGACATGGAACCCAAGCATGCGGTGTATGCAGCAAAGCGTTGAGTGGTGGCTCCTGTTTCCCACCCGACGAGTAAGTAAGTAGTGCGCCGTGCATTTATTTAATCCCCTCCAAGTGAGTTTTCTTACACTCAGATTAAGGCTCAAATCTTGTTAACATTTATCTTGGGTACGTATTATTTTAATTCCCCACACCCGCAACAACAGGTTGGTTAAAAAAAGAAGCATTATATATCGTGATAATAAACGGTAAATTCATATATTTTAGTGGACACAATCGCAGTCGTTTTTCCAAAATTACAATGTTTGTCGGTTTTTTAATTTTCCTATACTATTTTTGGTATGAAATGACAGCAGATGCTATTATTGTTTATATACGTACAAAGGAAGATACATTGTCAGTCATTATCAGTAACAAACAGGAAACAGTCAACAGTAACAGAACAATAATGTCACTACAAGCGTTTACATTGCGTGAAAATAAAGTGTTACGTATCGGCTCGTTCAAAGTAACACTAAGAAAGAGTGACCACAACAAGCTTTGAAAATTTTAACAAAAATAATTTATTTCCCTAGAAAACACGGTGAAAAGGTAAATAGATGAAACAAGACTTACGATTTACGAAGAAGATCCAAATATTGTCCTAAAATTGTGAAAACACATAAGTCCTGTGAAATAAACAGTTCCAATTTGATATAGTTTGAATCTCAGTTCCGTTCCAAGATGGCGGGTGATGACGTCAGACGAAGGCTAACACAAAATGTCCAGAATTTTCACTGTGAATCACAATTTGTATTGTTCTGCTCCAATTTAGAAATAATTTCAACAAATGTCTTTGTCCAAAGCCAGTAGGGTTGTTCTCCAGGGAAAATAATTATTTAGAAAGTAGATGAAGTACAGCTACCACCACTAACAACACACATGTTGTTCTTAATACGTACGAATGAACAAACCTCTTTCCAGCACAGAAATACCTTTTCCTTAAGGTATTAGAAACTCTACAAGATGTTATGATGTGACTCTCAAGTATGACTGACTACGACTATGACTGAACTTTCTTACCGATAACTAAGCATATAAAAGAAACCAATACGTCGTTTCATGTACACACGCACGAAAGACATGTGTGATTTCGCAATCCATCTGGACATTACGAAAGCCTGAACAAGTATCAGCCAATCATTTACATAGCTACTGCTGAATGTTTACTTGCGACGAATTTACTATCATACAAAGCTCGTGCTTACACGAGTCACATTTACGTTTTAAATAAATACGATGTTTCTAACATACTATTAGACCCATGCAAACATAATCATCATAATAATAATAACTACATTTAATGATGTAAAAATGAAATAAAAATGAAACAAAGAATTAGAAGAATTTAAATTTTAACACATGTAATTTAACTACAGGGTCGTAACAAAAGAGATGGGCATTTGTCATGTAATACAAGTAGAACAAATGTATGCATTAATATTTCTATACTTGTGTTTGTATTGCTTTTTTTATTTTAAAATATATCAAAACAAAGTTTTATATTACAAAGATATTTTGATTACGTTGAAGCAAAACGAATAAAATGTAAATAACTCTCAAGACCTGTAAATGAGGAAACATGAGTCTTGTACACTGGAGCAAGGAAAGAAATTTGTTGTCAGCATTCTCCGTTTTGAATCTATTCCTAATTACCTTAGTCTTTGTCAACATTTGTTTTGGGGTTTTTTTTAAACGTGTGGTGGTGGGGTGGGGTGCATGTGTTGAAATCCAGTCTGTATTTCTACGAGAATACGCAATGCATACACATTGGACAAACATTTTAGAACAGATTCATTTTCAAAACTAGCTTTGTTATAATAAATGAAAGGGACACAATGATACACACTGACTGATGAAATTAAAATAAATAATGAACAACGGGAAGTAGGAGAATATATCTAGCACGAACTAAATTCTACATATAGGACGAACTAAATTCTACAATTAGCACGAACTAAATTCTACCAATTCTACAGATGGTACGAACTAAATTGTACAGTTGGCACGAACTAAATTCTACAGATGGCACGAACTAAATTCTTCAGTTGCAACGAACTAAATTCTACAGATGGCACAAACTAAATTCTTCAGATGGCTCGAAATAAATTCTACAGTAGCATGAACTAAATTCTACAGTAGCATGAACTAAATTTTACAGTTGGCACGAACTAAATTCTATAGATGGCACAAACTAAATTCTACAGATGGCACAAACTAAATTCTACAGATGGCACTAAATTCTACAGATGGCACTAACTAAATTTTACAGATGGCACGCATAATTCAGTGCATTCGCATTCATTATTTGCATTTCAGTGTTTGCTCCACAGACAAAACAAACTACCCGTTCCTGCGTTACATGTGCTCATCTAGAGAAAGTAATTTCTTTCGAACCTCGTGAACGCTTAGGTTTACGACGAAGGGCCTGGATCGGATATCTGTAGAAGTGCAGACATTTCATGGTAGCACATAAAGAAAAACTTATCTGTGAATATAAAATGTTTATCTGTTCTTGTGAGGTAGACATGAAACTATGGTAAACAAGTACACATTGAATTTTTAACGTGAACTATCAAGTCAAAGGCTCACGCTAATTCCCGACCTTGAATTTGTTAAAATTAATACTTTTTGTCAGTATCAAGAATTTTCGAACGGATGCATACATGCATGCTTACATATGTAAGTATGCATTCATGTAATGTATGTCTACCAAGACCAATGCTACAGGTGATCTATTTGATCACACGTATTTACGGGTCTTCCCACATTATTAATCGACCAATTAAATACGCCTCTGATGAACACCCCGTGAAACAACCGCGCTGTAAATGGTTTATTATTCCATTCAGTGAATTCTTAGATTTAATCAAGAGATGATTGATGGGGTTAGTACTATTGATGTTCCTATGCATGACCAGGTGTTAACAATTTCTCCTGAAAATAACGTGAAATTATTAGTAATGTCAAAATCACCCTATCAAGACCTACTGCGAATTAGAGCGAAACCTCCTGTGTTCCAATGTGTCACGTTTGCTTAGCCCTAGCTATAAAGTCATGTATAAGCTATAATCTACCTGTCTTGGGAATAATACCGCGGCCATGTGTTTGATGTCTAAAGATTGCCGCGGGGTTAGTGTTAAACTCTTATGCAAGGTTACCATGACCAGCCAAAGACTGGAAACTTGAGTCGGCGAAGGCGACCGATCGCAGTATTTAACAAAGGCTTGCCGTTATCACATCTATATGTTAAAGGTTAATTCCAGGATCAATAAAAGTCCACGGGTTGAACGGGGTGTGTTCTTATTCGTCCCCACGTTGACAGACAGGGAGAGGGATATTGCCCGCTAAGTTTGATTGGATCGGTTCACAGCGATCTCCAATCTGAATTGAGATAGAGGATGTGATTACAATTCAGACCCGAATGATACTTTCCGAACTCGTAAGAGAAAATTTAGTATTCGCCTGGAAGGATTGTAGATCAGTAGGGTTTACTCCGAGAAAAGAAGCCACTCGTAATTTGGCGGCAAAACTTAGAAGTAGATTCTAAAGAAAGACAAAGATTCGAAAAGGAAGCTTTTTAGGGGACAGAGAACTTCCGGTTCCATTGGGTCCCAAGTCTTCAAGAGTTGGAGACGGAATTGAGACTGTAGCCGAGACAGTCGAAGTCGACAGAAGAGTAGTCGTGGTAGAGAAAGGGAGGAGGAGGAGAAGGAGTCTAGAGAAAGTCGAGGAGGAGGAGGAGGATAAGGAATTTGGAGAAAGGTCGGGGAAGAAGAGGAGAAGGAATTGGGAGAAATAAGGGAGAGAAAGGATGAAACAGCTGAGTAGAAATACAAGGACAGGTGGAAATCAATTTCACACAGCTAATTAAGTGTTGCAATAGGCTTACTAAAGGGTCGAGCGAAAGGAGTGTAATTAGAAATTTGAGTTATTTGATTATTTAATTGTTATTAAATTGTTATTCATAGAATTTCAACCTTTTTTGTATATTTAACTATCTAACCCTCGGCATTGCTGACTTGGGGCTCGGAGCTTTACATCTATCTTTCACTAAGTTCAACTTCCAACAAAATAGAGCCTGGGTGGGACTTCTATAATAGTTTAAATAAAATATTGGGAGCACCCCACCCTAACCATATACAGTCGTCACACAATGCAAACGTAAATAGTTAAATTCTATATTAAGTAAGAAGGCCAATATTTTGAAAAGCAGATTCTTTAAGAAAGGAAAGAATGCATTATAAATATAATCTGTTATAGTAACTTTTGATTCTACTTACATGAAATAGGACATGACGTTTGACTTTTTTAACAAAAAAAAATGAATATAAAAAATCTTTAACCAAAAACATAATACGTTGTCCAGCTTATAAGTTCGATAAGGAATAACCATATGGTTATTCTAGAACTAGCACAAAAGTCTAACTTAGGATAAACCTTGCTTCATGGTCTGACTTTGATGTGAACAATTGCGACACGTACATTGTGCCGCTCGACGTAATTATTCAGGTCTACTATAATCGTTCTGCAGACGACGTAAAATCTCTATTAAACAAACGTCAGTCTAATTACAAAGGGAAGAAAGCAATATATAGCAAGATTATCAACTTATGAGTTTGAAATCATGGACAAAGTATGCATGTATTTGCGGTCTTTCTCAGTTATCAACCGAAAACATCAAAACATCTCCTAAGAATGATTTAATTTGTTATGGAAATTCATTTGTTACTTTTTTATTAAATTTGGTCACATTTTATATTTACTCGCTTTATTTGTCAGTCTTCAGATGTATCTCTCTGTATATTCTTCTATTTTTAGCTTTAATAATTCAGTGGGTTGTTTTGGTTTTTCCTTTTCCCTTTACTAGTGTTACAGTTTTAAAGAATTGTTTACATATCACTGTAAGCAAGTTTATTTAGTTACATTGTCTCTACAGCGACTCGGGACGTATTACCTCCACCATGGATCAGGAGGCATTACCTCTACCACGGCTCAGAACGTATTACCTCCACCATGGTTCAGGAGGCATTACTTCCACCCTGGATCAGGAGACATTACCTCTACTACGGCTCAAGACGTATTACCTCCACCATGGGTCAGGAGGAATTACCTCCACCATGGGTCAGGACGTATTACCTCCACCATGGGTGTGGAGGCATTGCATCCACCATGGATCAGGAGGTTAAATAGTATTACCTCTGATTTTCGAATTTTGTTAATTCTTTCCGAGCTATTTAAACGTTAATTGCATGTTGATTGATTGATTTCTTGTTTTCCAGAAGATCGATTTCCACACTGGTTGCGAACATGATTCTAAACTTTGACATATGACGATTTGGTTTGTCTCTGATCAGTTTAACTTTTTACATTTTAATCTGACCTTTTGAAACCATGAAGGTAGCAATCAATTGATCTTAGCGAGGTTTTGACTTTTATTTAATGAAGACGTGGATACTGTATATATTTTCTTTTGATCTTGTTATAGATAATAAACAATATGGAATTCAAGACTATAAACAATATGGAAATAAATTACTATAAACCACGAGATAATGTGCAGATTCATGGTTTACTGAAACTTTTATTCTGTGGGGACTCATCTAAACATTTATTCTGAAAAGACTCTCCTGAACTTTTATTCTGACGGGACTCTCCTAAGAGTTTATTCTGACGGAACTCTCCTAAAGATTTATTCTGACGGGACTCTCCTAAGCATTTATTCTGACGGGACTCTCCTAAACTTTTATTCTGACGGGACTCTCCTAACCGTTTATTTAGATGGGAATACCCTAATCTTTATGCCTCAGGGTTCTTGTTTCAAAGAGGCCAAACTACTGATAAATGGATTCAGGTAAGAATGAACATCATTGGAATGTCGTAATTTATACTGAGAATGAAAATACACTGCATAGGTATTTGTTTTCACAGAAGCGGAGAATTAAAACCCCAATGTCACCATTACGTGCAAAATGTTGTATATCCCAAATCTTATAAATAATACTGAATTTCCAACTATATTGGTCCTAAACATCATTGGATTTCATTAAAACCAGATAACGTAGACGCTTCATCACATTATGAGCCATGCAATTATAATTTCTCCCCCGAACTGACAAACCCTGTCATTGTTTACATGTGTATTTTAATAGGCGACATCTGTGGGTCAACCGATTTCAGTCGAAAACAGAAACACAAGATTTGTAACATCACCGTTTTAAGCACAAGAAGTCAACACCACGCTGTCGGATTGTCTTCAGCCCAAGTTCGCGCTTCAAAGTGATATTGTGCCCCAACATTTACCTGAATCTTATTTTTATCTAATGCATGGTTTTTCTTCTCAAATTCGCTTTGAAAAAGTGGACTTGCCTCTCTTCATTCCATCTCAAATCCAATTTGCGCCACGTGCGAATGTTTTATTAGATGAATCAATAGCGGAATATGTCGAATGTATCATATCACTACTTTTGGAAAACTCCCGAAAACAACAACAACAACAACAACAACAACAACAACAACAACAAAAAAACAAAACCAAACGGAATTAGGAGGGACTTCGTTGACTGAATTAAGGGATGGCTCCTTTTAATTCGAAACGGAATATTTGAACGTCGTTTAAACGTAACATCGTGACTACTTCAAAGAATGGTTTATGTCAGATGTTATTTTTTTTAAAATATATTTTCCACCCTTACAAACTTTAGTTAGATTTGAAGAATGGTGAAATTTTTTTTATAAACGGCGGTATTGGGGATTTAAGGTAGGTTAGAAAATTTATGTCGAGAAACGGAGTCTTCAGATGCCAACAATGCACCAGAATGCTACATAATGTTGGCTACTGGCTTTGAACATACTTTGAACGGAAGTTTAACTATTGTAGTGGCTCATCCAATCTACAAAGCATAAAGCATAAAGCGACCGAGAGTTTTAAGTCTCGTCCTGATAACATGCCTTCTCAATTGTGAAATGGATATGCCATCGGCAGCTGTACAACAGTAGTGAGCACTGGTTCATCGCGCATCTTAAAGGCCAACCCCACGAAAACATTCCCTCCAGATTGCGAAAAGTTAGATGATGATGATAGACAAGCTGATGGAGATTCATCGGAGCACAAACTTACGTGGTGATTCCCAATAATGAAGGCTTGGGGTCAAT
Organism: Megalonaias nervosa; assembly: GCA_016617855.1. Lineage (NCBI taxonomy): Eukaryota > Metazoa > Mollusca > Bivalvia > Unionida > Unionidae > Megalonaias > Megalonaias nervosa. Next base: position 4,318 of record JAECUM010038770.1, on the reverse strand, counting down.
GGTTTTCAAGGTACATTTGCTTTGATCAAAGAAAAGGTTTAGACGATGAAATGGTTGGGCCATACAGTAACTTATAATTTTCCAGGATATTAAACAGGTCAACGTTTTATCGATGATTGCAAAATTTGAAAAATACATAAGATTGAAAGGAATTTAATGCATTATTCAAGTAAAACGGAATTAAATGCATTATTCAAGTACCTCTTTAATTTTAATGAAAGAGTAATCAAACTATAGTGCTGAACTTGCCACGTGTGAAACATGTTTTGTTGCAGTATGAAAAACATATGTGATCCACATGTGTGAAAATGTTCCCGCAACATGTAAAAATGTGTGTGTTTGTGTTTTATGTGTGTCGATCATATATATATATATATATATATATATATATATATATATATATATATATATATATATATATATATATATATATATATATATATATATATATATATAATTTTGTAATACAAAATATTTCAACTCCACCTATATATAGGGATAATTATTCTTTAACAGTAGTGACATACATCTGCCCCGAAGTTTCTTCAAAATATTTGCCGTGATCGAAATTTCATACTGCGACGTGGAAGTGGTCAAAACATTTAAGTTCACTTTATGTTACTTCAGACTATACTAATAATAAACTACTTTAGTCAAAACACATTTGGTCATGAAAGACCCATCTGACTTGTGGTCTTCAATTTTTGTGACCGATTATGTTATAAATAAAATTAAAAATGTCACACAAACTCAGGTATCCTAGTACACGTACTCACACAAATTAGGGACGATTATGTGGATCTCTATTACCAATATGAATAGTACACGTACTCACACAGATTAAGGAAGATTATATGGATCTCTGTTACCAATATGAATAGTACACGTCCTCACACAGTTTTGGGACGATTGTGTGGATCTCTGTTACCAATATGAATGAAGTATAGATTAAATAGCAATTGGTCTGCTTAAAGAAAGATTAAAATCGATATTTTTAGTGGACGTCGGCTCAAAAACTCTCATGAGTCCCACAAAATCTTAGTAACGATTATTTTACTCCAAATCGGATAGACGACTGATTTACTAAGGTCACGCACTTCAAAGTTGGTATGTTCTATTAAATGCTTGTCAAGAAACTTTATGCTCAGACGTCAAATCCATACACTCAGACGACAAATAAATACACTCCAACGTCAAATGCATACACTCAGACAACAAATAAATGCACTTCGACGACAGATAAATACACTCAGACGTCAAATCCATACACAACAAATAAATACTCTGGTGACAAATAAATACACTCAGAGGAAAAATCCATACACTTAGACGAAAAATCAATACACTCAGAAATGGAATATTAGTTACTTTCTTTGTCATAATCAGTTGAAAAATTAATGATTCCTGTCCTTCTCTCAAGATTCTCAGATTGGAAGACTGACACAGATTAAGGATCAATTGAGTAGAACCTTAATGCGATATACCTGCAATAAAACGTATGGAATATACAAGAAATCGCATGTTCTTAATTATTACAGGTGAGGTCGATGTGTCATGCTATCATTACTTCGTAATGAAATGTATCTAGCTGTACCCTTTATATTTGGTTGATACCAAGTGCAACTTGGAATGTACTATTTATACAAAAGGACCTATGCAAATATTTGAAAGAGCACGGGTAGCGGGTTCAGTACCCGAACATGCCAGCACAAGACAGTTGCCACGGTGACCATGCCAGCCCAAGTCAGTTACCACTGTACATTCTTGGGAACGACATTTAGTTCTCATTTCCCCGGTAGGATATAGAAACCAATGTGTAAAAAAGGTACAAAAATATAGTGCAATGAAAACCAACACAAATACTTATATAGCTGCTTGAAATGTTCCTTGGCATCCTTGTCCACAAGGGTTGGCCTTCCTATTTTAAAATAAAGTGCATCTACTTGCATGGAAAGCCGCTATTTAGAATGCTAACTGTTAATTCATCTACAAATTTGCCATCTTTAAATGGCATATTTTGAGCACGTAGTATCTCGAACTAGTTTAGTTTGAATCATTAAGCAGTTAAGTCAAACAAACAACCAGAGTTATTGAATCCTATATCTTTTTTAGGCAATAACAGCCGATGTGTCGAAAAGAATTGTCATAGTAGAGGGAGATTTGTCGTGTAGACATCTTTCATCATCATCATCATCATCATCATCATCATCATCATCATCATCATCATCAATCCCTTAACCCAAGAGGTTGTTGGGGCACCACAGTTGACTTTACAACCAATTCTTTCCGTATTTCCCTTTTCTCTACTGCCTTTGGGTATCTCCAAATCCCATGTCTGTCCACTCCTTAATGCTGTCTTCCACCTCTTTTTCTGTCTGCCTCTTCTTCTGCACCCTCGCACTGTGCCTTGCAAGATTGCTTTTGCCGTCCAGATGATCTTGAGACATGACAGTACCACTTCAGCTTGCGCCTTTTTACAGTGGTCAAGAGGTCTTCATAGGATCCGATGGCTCGCTGGATCCTGTTGTGGACTTCTTTGTTGGTTACATGGTCAGTGTATGAGATGCCGAAGATTTTGTGGTAGCATCTCATTTCGAAGGTTTGAATCCTTCTTTGTAAATCTGATGTGAGCGTCCATGTTTCACAAGCATACAGAAAGATCGAGCGCATCAGCCTTATTTTGGAACCAAAAGCAATGTTGGTATCTTTCCATATTGGTCTCAACCTTGTTATTGCTGAGGTTGTCTGGGAAATCCTTCAAAGTAGTTCTGGTTTGGATCCCTCATCTGTGATAATTGATCCCAAGTATTTGAAGCTTGTGACTCTTTCCAGTTTCTGTCCACTGACCTTTATGTCTGCACTGAAGCCATTGGTGTTGTTTGTCATCGGTTTGGTTTTCTCGGCGCTAATCTCTATACCGTATGCTGTGGAGGTTGTGTCGAGGCGCTCAACCAAGTCGGCCAGTTCTTTTTCATCTCCTGCAAAACTAATATCATCCCCGAAGCGAAGGTTGGTGATTGTTCTTCCTCCGATGCTGACAGTGCCCTTGTAGTCATGCAAGGCATCCTCCATGATCCTTTCCAGGAAAATGTTGAAGAGTGTAGATGACAGTATACATCCCTGTCTGACTCCAACTGTTGTTCGAAACCAATCTCCTTTGCTGACATTGATGAGGACAGCACTGGTGGCTTTGTCATAGAGGTGCTCAACAACCTGCACCAGGTCTGAGCTAATGTTTCACTTCCTCAGAGTTGCCCATAATGCTGCATGCCATACCCCATCAAATACTTTTTTGAAATCTATAAAGACGTGATGTAGATTCTGCTGATGCTGAAGGTATTTCTCACTAAGGAGTCTGAGATTGAAGATTTGTTCTGTGGTGCTCCTTCCTGCTCGGAAGCCTGCCTACTCTTCAGCAATAATTTTCTCTGCTAGAGCCTTTAGTCTGGTGAGAATTATCTTCAGCATGACTTTGCTCGGGTGATTGATCAAACTGATGGTTCTGTAGTTTTGGCATATCTGTAGGTTTCCTTTCTTGGGGAGCACGATGACCAAGGATTGAGTCCATGTGTTGGGCCATTCTCCTGTCTGCCATATCATTTGCAGATTGTTGTTAGGACTGTGACTATCTCTTCTCCTCCTGCTTGAATGAGCTCTGCTGGTATGTTGTCAATGCCGGCTGACTTTCCTTTCTTTAGAGCAGTGGTACAGGTCCATTGGATCTGTACGGGATGAAATAAGACGCTACCGCCCCCACGAGTCTCCCAATTATGGGTAAATTAGTGTGATGATAGCACAGCATCACTAGGCGGAAGTCTTCCTCGATGAAGTCAACGGCCAGGGCGGAATGGCTCCAAGACGAGTTCAACGACCATGTGCTCAGGGCCAGGGCGTGCCACATTAATGGATTTCGGCTGTGATCATCCAGTCTGGAGAGTGATGGGCTCCGCCAGGCTGTATCTTGCCCTTGACACACCACATGAAGACAACTAACAGAAGTAGAAATTGCAGTTAGGTCACTGAAGAAAGGAAAGTCAGACATCTTTACAATTTTTTTTTTTATAAAGGTCATTTTTTAAATATGTGTACATACTTCACATGCAGTAGATAATCGAAGGAATATTATGTGTGTTTTGTTTTTAAAAAAGTCATAAAATTGAAAAATGGGTCTACTTCCAGTATTCTGCGAAATTTCCTTTACAAGACATGTATTCACACAGGTAAGTAGAGTGTAAAATTGCAACGTACACTGAACTATCCACAGTTATTTGTATGCCAGTCTACCTAGTGCCATGTTTGATCAGCGATGCGGATGCTA
>JAECUM010038769.1:0-16133 GCA_016617855.1 Megalonaias nervosa | reverse complement strand
CTAATAATGTAACGTAAATGTGAATACAAGTAAATGGCCTTTCATAGTATCCCCCTGCGGGTTCGGGGTTGTAGAATTGGCCCGCCGTGCCTCGCTACGTGTCGTAAGAGGCGACTAAGTAGAGGCAACCTGTTTGCCGTGGGTTGCGACCCGTGTCGGAGGAGGAAAGGATCCTGGTAGTTGAGCAGAGGCTTTCCGATGCAATACACTACTTTCGCCTGTACGTCTTCTAGACGGGTGGTCGGGATGGGCCCGGTCTCGACAAATCGGCGGGTCACGCCGAGCCCTAGGAGGTCTTTATTTATTCGCTCACTTTCTTTATCCTTCTCGTTGTATCTCTCTTGATACCACCGTTGCCCCTACATTCTATCCCTTTAACTTTCCCTTTTCCAAGTCCTAGAAGACTTCCTAGAAGGCGGTGGCTCAACGGGTCAATTGGGAGGTAATTTTACGGACTGAGTATGTCTTATGGGATGAATCAGGAGGTGAATTTACCTACTGAGTATAACAACTGTGTATCCCTGGCACTTGAAAAGTGTCCCCTTGTTAAATCCACCAACGTGGATATTTCCAAAAAACATCAACTCAAGCGTACCAAAACTGGATCTGACTCAGATGACGAACCATGTGGTGTGGAATCATTTCCACCCTTCATGGTTATACAGTCTAAAGATGCCACAAAACCGCTTAATGTACTCTCTCCGTTTGTGATCGAGAAAACAATTATGGGACTGATTGGAACACCAAAAGGTGTTAAAAAGTTAAAATCGGGTTGCCTACTTGTCGAGTGTGAGCGACGAGGTCAAACAGAAAACCTCAAGAAAATGACAACATTTTTTCGATATTCCAGTGACCTCGTTCGCCCACACAACACTCAATTCGTCCAAAGGCGTCATTCGCTGTCTTGACTTGGCTGGAGTCAGCGACACGGATATCATTGAAGGGATGAAAAACGAAGGTGTCACTGCAGTCCGTAGAATACGTATTAAACGTAACAACAACCTGCAGGACACCAACACCATTATACTCACCTTCAACAAGCCAACACTACCCAGAGTGGTCAAAGTTGGCTTTCTGCAAGTGAAGGCTGATGTGTACATACCAAATCCACTTCGATGTTATAAGTGTCAGAAATATGGTCATCATGAAGACCGCTGCTCAAGAAGCCAAATATGTGGCCGATGCGGAGATCACTCTCACCAGGAATCTGAGTGTAGAGCCACTCCGCATTGTGTCAACTGTGGAAAGGAGCACCACGTCAATTCCAAGGATTGTGATACCTGGAAACAGGAGAAGGAAATACAGAGGGTTAAATACACATCCAACATTCCCTATCCAGAGGCCAGAAAGCTTGTACAGGCAAAAACATCTCTTCCTGGCCCATCCGTCTCCACTGTAGTGAAGAACAATCCCAAGGCAACGAAGGACGCTCAAACGCAGACAGATGCACCCGAGTCAAGATCAAGCACTAACACCCCCCATTACCAAGTACAAAAAACCACGGCATCTACCCAAACAACATTCAATAATACTCAACAACCGAAATCCCCAAAGAACAAAAACAGATCACAAGGAAATAGGCAGCAAAAGGGGTCAGAAGACCCCATCGAACTCTATAACAGGTTTGGGGACATTGAGAGTATGGATGCAGAAGATACTGCTCCATGCTCTCAAAGTAGCTCCAGACCTAACAAAAAAATCATCCCCGTACTTCCTCCGTAGAAATAACCATATAGATTCTCTCCGCGAAAAGTCTAACCTAGCTCCAAAATCTCCAATCTAAACTTATAATGAAGAACACGATCATACAATGGAATTGTCGAGGACTTAAATCCAATTACAATGATATTCTCCTGCTTTTAAACGAATGTGATCCTGCAATACTATGCCTTCAGGAAACCTTTTTGAAAGATACGGACAACATCACACTTAAAAATTACTCCCTGTTTAACACCTACTTACAGAACGTTGACAGGGCCTCGGGAGGGGTTTCTCTTGCTGTGAACAGTAGAGCCCCACATAGCGTCATCCCTTTAAACGCAAATTTGCAAGCTATTGCTGTGAGTGTCACTCTACATCGAGTGATTACATTCTGTTCTATTTATATACCACCAAACACCAACTTATTACCAAACCAATTAGACACGCTTGTTCAACAACTTCCTGCACCATTTGTTTTACTCGGTGATTTTAATGCCCATAATATTTTATAGGGATCAAATTACATACGCGACAGGGGCAAAAGGGTCGAAGATTGTATTACTAGACACGACTTGTGTCTATTTAATACCAAATCTCCGACGTACTTGCACCCAGGAACTGGTACATACACATGTATCGACTTGACAATTTGTTCTCCTTCACTACTTTTGGATTATAATTGGAAGGTCGCTGATGACCTTCACAGCAGTGATCACTTTTCAATCTCTCTTAAGAACACCAACGTTACAATTGATGACACGATTCCACAGTGGAATTTAAAGAAAGCTGACTGGACCAAGTTTGAAACACTTTGTACAGCTAGACTTAACAGGAATACCGTCCTAAACGATATTGATCCTATTCGACAATTTACATCTGTCTTAATTGAGATTGCAGAAGAATCTATTCCTAAGTCCTCGCCGTATTGTAAAAGAACCCAAAAGCCGTGGTTCACTAAAGAATGTAAAGAAGCCATTAGACAACGCCAAGAAGCACTGAAAAAATTTAATAATCGTCCAACGCCCGAAAACTTAACTCAGTACCGTATTGTTCGGGCCAAAGCTCGCCGCACAATTAATGAAAGTAAACGAGCATCATGGAAAAAATATGTTTCAACTTTAAACTCTCGTTCCTCAATAAAGAAAGTTTGGGACACGATCCGCAAAATAAATGGAAAGGGAGAATATAATTCTTTCCGACATCTGAAGCTAAATAATAACAATTTCAATACCAAACATGAAATAGCTAATGTACTTGCCGATTGTTTCTCCAAAAATTCCTCATCGTCTAATTATTCAGAAGCTTTCCGAAGATTGAAAGCTCAAAAAGAAAAAACACGGTTGAAATTCACATCGAATAACTCAGAGAGCTATAACCAACCGTTTTCATTGTCGGAGCTTATGGAATCTTTGAATAAGGCCCATGATACATCTGCTGGGCCTGACGATATACATTACCAGTTTTTGAAACACCTTCCAGAACCATCCTTAACAGTTCTTCTGGAAATCTTCAATGATTTATGGATTACTGGTAATGTACCAAAAATTTGGAAAGAAGCAACAGTAATACCAATTCCCAAACCATTCAAAGATAGCGCAGATCCTAGCAACTATAGACCTATATCATTAACTAGCTGCGTTTGCAAAACAATGGAACGAATGATCAATTCTCGGCTTGTATGGTATTTGGAAACCAACAATTTAATATCTCCTTTCCAAAGTGGCTTTCGATATGGTCGTAGTACCAATGACCATCTGGTTAGACTGGAAACATTTATTTGCGACGATTTTATCAAGAAGGAACACTTAGTATCGGTTTTCTTTGATCTGGAAAAGGCCTATGACACAACGTGGAAGTACGGAATACTAAATGACCTGCACGATCTGGGTCTAAAAGGCCGACTGCCCTCGTTCATATCAAGCTTCCTCTCAGACAGGGAATTCAAGGTACGAGTGGGCTCCACCCTCTCTGATATGCACGATCAAGAGATGGGTGTGCCCCAGGGCAGTATTTTATCGGTGACGCTTTTCAACATAAAAATTAATAGCATCACCAAGTGTCTGAATCCAAGTGTGGATTGCTCCCTATATGTTGACGACTTTTTAATTTGTTACCGATCCAAGCACATGCATACAATTGAAAGACAATTGCAGCAAAATATCAACAAGATTCAAAATTTGGCCAATACTAACGGTTTCAAATTCTCGAAATCAAAAACTGTATGTATGCATTTCTGTCAGTTACGAAGACATCATGATGGACCTAAACTCACGCTGGACGGAACACCTATTCCAGTTGTTGAGGAAGCAAAATTCTTAGGTATTATCTTCGACAGAAAACTGACCTTTATTCCACATCTGAAGAATTTGAAAGCTAAATGCTTGAAGTCTCTAGACTTACTTAAAGTAATAGCGCACACCGACTGGGGTGCTGATAGGAAAGACATACTCAGTTTATACAGAACATTTATTCGCTCGAAACTAAACTATGTTTGCGTTGTTTATGGTTCAGCTAGGAAGTCCTATTTGAAGATGCTAGACCCAATTCATCATCAGGGAATAAGACTTGCCTTGGGGGCATTTAAGACATCCCCGTGTGAAAGCCTACTCGTTGAAGCGAACGAACCACCTTTATCACAACGTAGAGAAATGCTTTCTGCACAGTATGCTCTCAAATTAAGCTCAAACCCTCTGAACCCTGCTTTTTCGGCTGTTTTTGAACCCAAATATAAAACCTTATATGACAATAAACCAAACGTCACACCTACCTTTGGCATTAGAATATTACCATGCCTTGACAGTAGCAAAATTGAACGTTCAAAAATTCTGAAAACGACCGTCTCCGAAACACCTCCCTGGCTACTTCAACAACCAAAGGTACTTTTGACATTACACGATGGCAAAAAATCGGAGACAAACCCTTCCATCTTCCACAACTCTTACCATGAACTCCTCGCTCAATTTAAAAATTATACAAGAATATATACTGATGGATCAAAAGATGAGGAAAAGGCTGCTGCAGCCTTCGTTAGTGGAAAACACACAACAAAAGTTCGCTTGCCAAATGGTACATCAATTTTTTCAGCCGAAATCAGAGCAATAGACCTTGCATTGCAATATATTGAAAGCAAGCGTATTTTAAATAGCATCATCTTCTCCGATTCACTATCAGTACTTCAGTCACTACATAATAGAAAACTGGAGAATCCATTATTAGCTAATGTTCTCCTTAAACATACTGAGCTGAGTACCTCCCACAATATAGTATACTGTTGGTTACCCAGCCATATTGGAATTAAAGGTAATGACAAAGCAGACCGCGCTGCTAAAATGGCCCTATCACTAGAACCATCTGATTTTAATGCACCGTTTACGGATTGTATACGTAGTATTAAAGACTGTTTACGTCAGAAATGGCAGGCATCATGGAATGATGCCGTGAATAACAAACTTCATGCCATCAAGCCAACCCTAGGAGAATGGACTCCTTCCTACAGAGCCGTCCGTAGGGAGGAGGTAGTCGTTGCAAGAATTAGAATCGGCCATACTTATTTAACCCACTCCTATATACTAAAAGGAGAAGACCAACCAGAGTGCATATTTTGCAATGAACCATTCACTGTTAAGCACTTTATGTTGGAGTGTTTCGACCTCCAACCTACGCGTAATCATTATTACAATGTGCATGACATTAGGGAGCTCTTTGATACAGTTAGCATTTCCTATATTATAAACTTCCTGAAGGAAGTAAATATTTATCGTAAGTTATAGCTTTTATGCTATCACCTTAAACAGTTTTATGTGCTATATATACCGTCGCTAGATTTTAATTACCTTACATCTATTTTCGTTGTCATACATCATTTGCACTCCCAGTTGATGGGGAAACTTTATTTATCACCGTTACCATTTTATCGTTTTACCTTCAACTGTTTGGTTTCGTATCGCTGGTCGATACGTAATCTTTTACCACTTTTAAATAATGAAAGATATAACCTTTTGTATGGCGCTAAATAGCCTTATAGTGCTGGTGCGGCGTAAAAAATTCAATCAACCAACCAACCAACCTTTCATAGTACAAGTGCAAAGGTTAATGATTCACAGTAATTTCACACGACGAAAGGAATGATGTGTTTTACTCAAATAGTAAACATGATGTACTTTACTTATATAGTGAAAAATGATGTACTTTACTTAAATAGAAAAATGACGTATTCACTGAAAATGTGAAAAATTATGTACTTAACTCAAATAGTAAAATGATGTAAAAAATGGGACAGATATAATACAATGTATCTTTACAGTCCCAAAACAATGGGTATAACAAACCCCAAAATTAGCCCACAGCTAAAAGGATACATGTATGGAGTTACTCCGGCACTAGAATTCTTGGCTACCAGTCACACTGGTCAATGAAGCAGTGAGCTTTACAGGTGATCTCCGACCACCATCCAATCACTTGGTCAATCAGGCAATCAGCGCCCACCAATCGATGAGCAACGTTCGATCACCTGCTACTCAACCAGCAAAACACTGCTATTCAGCTAGCTCTGTCATCAGCTCTATGGTTGCTATGGTTAGCTTTACAGCTGCTATGGTCAACTCTGATCAGTTCTACAGCTGGAGATCTGCAAGTCCTTAAGTAGACTGCTCACTGATAAGACGTTTCCGTAGTGCAATGTTTTTGTCCTACGGTGAGGTGTTTATGCACAGACGATGTAGCCCTACATCATCTGTGCGCTTGATGAATATCGTTTTTCCCATCGAAAACGCTTCGCACGTGCGGCATAGGAGGAACCGAAGTGTGTTTCAAAATATTGTACAATATACATAAATCACCCTCGGGCATCGTTGTACACAAAAAGCGAAACACAAGTATATGTATTTAATAAATAACAAAGGGATTTATACAATTCCGTGACAGTGATGCATATTTTATTCGAAGAAAAACCTATTGTAGATAAAATCCAAAGAAGACGGCGACAGAGGTCAAGTGAAAGACAAATGAATTGCTTGAAACTCGTGTTTCTTCCTATTCAATCAGAATATACTCAAAGTAAGTAAAACTCCAGTGGATACAAGTATTCGGAGAAATAATACACATGTAATACATATGAAAGAAAAACTGAAAAAGAACTAAAAATGGGAGAAACCATGCAAAAATGTCAAATTATAATATTAAAAAGGCATATTAATCTATTTTAAAGCGTTTTTAAGCTATTAATACCAACCTGAGAACACAACTTTACAAGTTTAAAGAAACCCCAAGTTTAGCAAAATATTAGATCCGGGATTTAAAAAATTAAATTAGATAATTATATATGACTCGAATATCTCACTGACATATTTACTTGCGCCCCCAATTGGATTTGTACTACTGAATTCCTGGTATCAGGATGTACTTGAAAGAGTATCAGTGTTCAACCTCTAAAATATATGTGGAAGGAGAAGAGTGATCACAAAATATATATTTATATTAAGCAAGAATTTATTACAAAATACGAGTTTAAAGAACAGTTTAACAACCCCAATGTAGTGTACTTGTGTATGGAAGAAACGGGCATAGATCAAATCCACAATATTTTATATGTCGCAAGCAATGAATGGTACTCAGTCGTTCGGTACAAAAATAGAAAGTGGAGGAAAAATAAAAGAGGGACAAGACAAAATAGATGCAGAAGAAGAGGTGCAGATTTGAGGCGAAGAAGAACCAACTCTATGTAAAACTCCAAGTAGACACCGTCAAAGGTGAAAGACAAATGAAACGTTTCAAACGTGTTTTTCTTCTATTCAACCAGAATATGCTCAAGCTAAGTAAAACTCCAGTGGATATACGTTACTATTCACGCGGCAAATAAGTCTTTCCGGAGGTATAGAGAGTATTCATGTGACGTCATAAGTTTGGTGTGCGCCATATTTGATTACAACGCAGTGTGCATAGCAGCACTACTAGGACGTTTATTTCACGTTGTAAGTTTGGTTCAGCAACAATGGTAAACTATTGTACCGTGTTTTGGTGTGGGAATCGTGCTGACCGTGCGAAAGACATGTCATACTTCAAACTTCCCACCGAACAATAGAAACATGGCGAACAGACACGTAAATCAATAAATACGATGCAAGTTGTGTATTGTTATTTACTTCTTCCTTAAAAATTAAAATTGTATCACATGAACAGGCATCAATGCTTTACATCTCTCTATCTCTCTCATAAATGCAATAATCATAATACAATAATGACAGATCAAAACACGAGACTTGTTTGCATTATGGCTCTTGTATAGATACAACACAATCGCTATCAAACACACAAGCATATATCATTAGAAATATTTTATTCTATCTCTCTGTCTCGTATATTATCCTCTATCTCTCTCTCTTAAATGCAGTAAACTTAATACAATAATGACAGATCAGAAGACTTGTTTGCATTATGGCTCTTGTTCAGATACAACAACGCAACCTCTATCTAACACACAAGCATGTAGCATCAGAAATATATCATTCTATCTCTGTCTCATATAGAATGCTCTCGTCAATCTGGAAATGGTGATCTGTTCTATAAACAACACTTCCAAGTCACTTAAGTTTGAGATCCCTGCTCTTACTATAGGATTTTATGCATTCAGGGCAATACCATTGTCCTTTTGGCTTCGATACAATTCCTACACAATCAAAATGAAACCACCGAAATTTGCAATTCTGGTCATCAGTCAACCATCAGTCCGTATTCCGCCTTCTGACAGAATACAGGTGCTGATGGCTGGTCTACTGCATTACTTGGTCCTGATGATGTTGCTTTGCTATTCTGTAGTGGCAAGTGTGTAGGCTCAAGATAACTAGTCTATGGCATTACTTGGTCCAGATCTTGTCCCTTTCCTATTCTGTAGCGGCAAGTGTGTGTAGTATCTGGCCAACAATTCTGCATGAACTCCAATCCTAAAAACACGGAGTGCTTTTGGAAGTATATCTTGTCAAAATGCATGACATTTCTCTATCCACTCAATATGAATTGATTTTCGTGTCCAGAATACAAAGCACACCAGAGTGCGGATCTTGCAATGAACCATTCACTGTTAAGCACTTTATGTTGGAGTGTTTCGACCTCCAACCCACGCGTAATCATTATTACAATGTGCATGACCTTAGGGAGCTCTTTGATACAGTTAGAGTTTCTTATATAATAGACTTTCAGAAGGAAGTAACTATTTATCATAAGTTATAGCTTTTATGCTATCACCATGAACAGTTTTATGTGCTATATATGCCGTCGCTATACCATGGCTAGATTTTAATTACCTTTCATCTGTTTTCGTTGCCATACATCATTTGCACTCCCCGTTGATCGCGAAACTATTTATTTATCACCGTTACCATTTGATCGTTTTACCTTCAACTGTTTGGTCTCGTGTCGCTGGTCGATACTAAACCTTTTACCACTTTCAAATCATGAAAGATATAACCTTTTGTATGGCGCTAAATAGCCTCAAAGTGCTGGTGCGACGTAAAAATTCAACCAACCAACCAACCAGAATACAAAGTCTGTATGTTTCGTATCACATACAAACAATTGGCATTGAACCTGGTAATAATATTCAGATCCTCGGTCAGGAGTTAGCCCACCTTTGCAATCTCTCACAAGGCATGATTTATCAAGGTCAGATTTCCTCAGGTCCAAGTCTCAATGTATATGTACACTTTATCCAACTCCGCAACAGTCAGATGATGTGATGCCATCAGGAGAAGCTCCAATATCTGGACGAGTCATATGTACGACAAGACTAGAAGAACGAACTATGAAGTTTGTATGATTATTCATTAAAGTTTGTATATTTGATCTCGGGCTTTCGGATCGCTTCTCATCCCCCAAATGGTTTGAATGGATTGAAATTTCCTCAACTCGGATAACAGATGTTTTTGATCAGGTGAGGTGCTGGCTGTATTGAGTTTGTATGACAAACTCCTTTGCATTTTGAAACAGTTATTCGGCCTATTCTGTCAAAAAACTGACATTAATTCTACACATAAAGAACTTCAAAGCTAAATGCTTGAAATCTCAAAATTTACTTGAAGTAGCATCGTACACTGACTGGGGTGCTGATAGAAGAGTCATCCTCAATTTTTATAGAACGTTTACTCGCTCCAAACTGGACTATGGTTGCGTTGTTTATGGTTGGGCAGAAAGTCATTTAAAAATGCTTGACCCAATTCATGATCAAAGAATACGACTTGCTATGGGAGCATTTAAGATATCCCCATGTGAAAGCCATCTCGCTGAAGCAAACGAACCACCTTTATCACATCGTATAGACATGCTTTCCGCACAGTATGCTCTCAGATTAAGAACAAAGCCTCTGAACCATGCGTTTTCGGCTGTTTTTCAACCCAGATACAAAATATTATGCCAAAACAAACCAAATGCCATACCTTCCTTTGGCATTAGAATATCATCCAGTCTTGACAGTATAAAATTGATCTTTCTAAACTTCAGAAAACATGCAGTTCTGAAACACCTCCCTGGCTACTTAAGCAACCAAAAGTACTTTCTACGCTGCACAATGGGAACAAATCTGAGACAAACCCATCCATCTTCCACAACTCTTATCATGAACTCCTCATCGAATCTGAAAACTACACAAAAGTGTAAACTGATGAATCAAAGGATGAGGAAGATGCCGCAGGAGCCTTCTTTTCTGGAAAACGCGCAAGAAAAGTTTGCTTCCCAAATAGTACATCGATATTTTAAGCCGAAATCAGATCAATAGACCTTGCTCTGCAATATATCGAAATTAACATATTTTGAAAAGCATCGTCTTCTCCTACTCAGTATTAGTACTTCAGTCAATACACACTAGAAAGCAGGAAAACACATTATTAACTACTATTCTCATAAACAATACTGAGCTCAGTACCTCCCGCAATATAATATAATGTTGGTTACCCATCCATATTGGTATTAAAAGGTAATATATAGCACATCGAGCTGGAAAATGACCCTATCCCTTGAACCATCTGGTTTTAAAATACCGTAGACTGATTTTAAACCTAGCATCAAAGAGTCATTGTCCGAAGAGGCAGGAATCATGGAATAATGCAGTGAATAACAAACTTCGTGCAATCAATCCAACCCTAGGAGAATGGACTCTTTCCTCAAATAAAACAATGATGAGATTTAGTCCAATCTCTGATTCCTGTCGCAATCTACTCGGCCCGCACAGCAATCTGGATCTGAGTTTTATCTGTATAGAAATTCAGAAATCTTTTTGAACAAGAACACCTTATTTCAATGTATTATTATGAATTCTGTACCTCAGATGAGCCTGAATCGTAGTCTTCTTGCCATAATACGTTGCCTGGTTTGTGGACGCTTTTGATATAACCAATGGTGAGTACAGTCTTTATCCATTGTATCCACATTATATCAGAGTCTATGGTGAAAACTTTCTCTCAGACAGGGAATTCAACGTACGAGTGGGCTCCACCCTCTCTGATATGCACGAGCAAGAGATGGGTGTGCCCCAGGGTAGTATTTTATCGGTGACGCTTTTCAACATAAAAATTAATAGCATCACCAAGTGTCTAGCTCCTGGTGTGGATTGCTCCCTATACGTTGATGACTTTTTAATATGTTACCGATCAAAGCGCATGCATACAACTGAAAGACAACTACAGCAAAATATCAACAAGATTCAAAATTGGGCCAATTCTAACGGTTTCAAATTCTCGAAATCAAAAACGGTAATATGCATTTCTGTCACTTACGAAGACATCATGATGAACCTAAACTCACGCTGGACGGAACACCTATTCCAGTTGTTGAGGAAACAAAATTTTTAGGTATTATCTTCTACAGAAAACTGATTTTTATTCCACACCTGAAGAATTTGAAAGCTAAATGCTTGAAGGCTCTAGATTTACTTAAAGTAGTAGCGCACACTGACTGGGGTGCTGATAGAAAAGTCATACTCAGTTTATATAGAACGTTTATTCGCTCGAAACTAGACTATGGTTGCGTTGTTTATGGTTCAGCTAGGAAGTCCTATTTGAAGATTCTTGACCCAATTCATCATCAGGGATTAAGACTCGTTCTGGGAGCATTTAAGACATCCCCGTGTGAAAGCTAACTCGTTGAAGCGAACGAACCCCCTTTATCACAACGTAGAGAAATGCTTTCCGCACAGTATGCTCTCAAATTAAGATCAAACCCTCTGAACCCTGCTTTTTCGGCTGTATTTCAACCCAAATACAAAACCTTATATGAAAATAAACCAAACGCCACACCTACCTTTGGCATTAGAATGTTACCATGCCTTGACAGTACCAAAATTGATCTTTCAAAAATTCAGAAAACGTCCGTCTCCGAAACACCTCCCTGGCTACTTCAACAACCAAAAGTACTTTTCACGTTACACGATGGAACAAATAGGAGACAAACCCTTCCATCTTCCACAATTCTTATCATGAACTCCTCACCCAATTTGAAAATTATACAAGAATATATACTGATGGATCAAAAGATGAGGAAAAGGCTGCTGCAGCCTTCGTTAGTGGAAAACACACAACAAAAGTTCGCTTGCCAAATGGTACATCCATTTTTTCAGCTGAAATCAGAGCAATAGACCTTGCATTGCAATATATTGAAAGCAAGCGTATTTTAAATAGCATCATCTTCTCCGATTCACTATCAGTACTTCAGTCACTACATAATAGAAAACTGGATAACCCATTATTAGCCAATATTCTCCTTAAACATACTAAGCTGAGTACCTCCCACAATATAGTATACTGTTGGTTACCCAGCCATATTGGAATTAAAGGTAATGACAAAGCAGACCGCGCTGATAAAATGGCCCTATCACTAGAACCATCTGATTTTAAAATACCGTCTACTGATTTTAAACGTAGTATCAAAGAATGTTTACGTCAGAAATGGCAGGCATCATGGAATGATGCAGTGAATAACAAACTTCATGCCAACAAGCCAACCCTAGGAGAATGGACTCCTTCCTACAGAGCCGTCCGTAGGGAGGAGGTAGTCATTGCAAGAATTCGAATTGGTCATACTTATTTAACCCACTCCTACATACTAAAAGGAGAAGACCCAGCAAAGTGCATTTCTTGCAATGAACCATTCACCGTTAAGCACTTTATGTTGGAGTGTTTCGACCTCCAACCTAGGCGTGATCAGTATTACAATGTGCATGACATTAGGGAGCTTTTTGATACAGTTAGCGTGTCTTGTGTTGGACTTCCTAAAGGAAGTAAACATTTATCATAAGCTATAGCTTTTATGCTATCACCTTGAGCAGTTGTATGTGCTATATATACCGTCGCTAAATTTTAATTACCTTTCATCTGTTTTCATTATCATACACCATTTACACTCCCCGTTGATTGGAAGCTTTATTTATTTATCACCGTTACCATTTTATCGTTTTACTTTCAACTGTTTGGTTTCGCATCGCTAGTCGATACGAAACTCTTTACCACTTTTAAATGATCAAAGATATAACCTTTTGCTTGGCGCTAAATAGCCTCACAGTGCTGATGCGCAGTAAAAATTCAACCAACCAACCAGCCTTGGTGAAAATATACCTCCCAAGTGTTTTACTTTTGTTTTCAGTGATGATCCCAGTCTGTTGTTCAGTCTGTGTATTGTTGAATGCACACTTTCCTCAAGGTTTCCTGAATAGTTAACATTTTTAGGTGCCAAAACACTGATCTGTTCACAGCCTAACATTTGTGTGTTCGTGTTCAGTTGCAGTCTTACTACAACATCACAGGAGGGTTTCACTTTCAGGACTTCTAGCAGGATATTCTTATCATTTTCTGTCATGTTTAGATGAGTCACTTGATGAGGGCCCAGGTATGTTGATCGTATCCAATGTTAGTACTTCCTCCCCCACAGACCTTTGAATAAAGCCGACATTTTGAAAAGTCTCCAGAATAACAGCGCAGAGTGACGTCCAATACTTGGGAGATGTAACAGGATTTGACTTGAATGGATGCCTGGATTAAATGACAACGTAACACAATGAGATGAAAGATGGAAGTTTATGAAATGAATAAATAAATGTAAGTGCATTCTCTACAACGTATACAGTGTGATTCTTTCAAGCTCTAAACATACGACTCATTCAGTTACTTCACACAAACATTTGTTATATGCGAATGAAGTTGTGACTTTAGGAAACCTTATGACATAAAAGAAAAAAATAATTCATACAATCATTCAAAAATGAGGAAAAATGCGATTCACATATTAAAATTGTAGACACATGATACAGTAAAACTAGGATGTGATTCATATAATCTCATGTAATCAAGATAAGATTCATTCAATTGAAACAAACATGATCAATTGTAATAAACATAACAGTTGTATCAAACATATGACTTATGACTCATATAATCATTTGTACAGCACGTACCATAACAACGTATGATTCATTTAAATACTTGTAAACGAAAAATTTTGACCTGTTCGCATGTCCATTGTCAAACCTCAGTTCTCCTGAATTCTTGGGTTAGCCCACACTTGTATTGGCCACACACCCCTTCATGGATCCACCATGCGCACATGTTTACAGCTCAGCACTATCGTCCTTGTATGGCCTTGATGGTCGCACATGCTTCCATCCCCATACAGACAGACATACAAAGAGCCAGACCGACAGCCTGATACACCGGCACACACACAGCTAAAATAAAACTAAACTGGTCATAATAACAGGTACGGAATTAAAATCTATACACACATGCTACTAAATTAAACTCTTAATAGCAACTTGTAACAGTTCAAAAGTTCGTAACGTTTCAAATTTTCAAATCTGCGTAGTGATAAAGGCAACATTTCACGCTACGTCATTAAAACTGAATATGCTTTACATATTTGCAAATAAAATAAAATGTAACACTTACCCCTATGGGTGAAGAATGAAATGGAGGGCATACACCCCTTGACAAGATCCCAAAAGACCAATGTGTCGATTGGAACAGACACTTGTCTTAAATCTACAGGAAAATGAACAAGGGTAAAATACCCGTGTATACCGTGCTTTTTGTGTCTCTCGCCGCAAACGATCTACGACGACATGCATGCTAGCTCAGTCACTTAACCAGAAAAACACTTATCCACCCTAGATAACGTTGTACGCATGTACGACGAAAATCCTCAAATCGTTCTAAAGCGAAACCAAGTTATTTCTTGCCTTATTCTGTGACAGGGGAGTTGACATTTAATATTTCTAACATCACCACCATTCTCCTCCATCATTCGTTTGAAGATCGAACTGCAGCGTGCTTTAATATCTTGGCTGAGAATTTTCTGTTTCAGCCTTTTCCTTCTCGTTGTTCTTATTCCGGGAACATGTCTTCACTAACTATTGCAGAATTACACCGTTTGAACTGTGAACGACCCAGATAAAATGGGGTCCGACAGTCGTTCTACTTCTCAAATTGGATGTAAAATGTTATAAGCATCTTGGGAACACCAGCAGCAACCTGTGCATCTCAATTTGTTGTTGCGCGTCTAATGAGAATCTCTTGCAGGACAAACTTTTACCTATTTCTCTTGCCATTTCATGCTCAGAATTTGGTGCAACTGGTGACAGATTTGCTTTGCAGGCAACATGGCCTCCTGGACATCGCACATAAAAACCTTTCCCTTTCAGCCCTGCACCAGTTCAGCACAGCTTATTTTCTACCGTAGTCCCCACAATGTATTGCTTCTCTGTAACAGTTCAACGGGCAATTCCAACAGCTTGCGATGAACTTTGACCAGGTTTCTGTTCATGTCCAAAGCTAACGGTATTGTATCTTGCATCAAAAGCAACATTTATTTGCTCAGGATCCTGCACACCACGCACGACATTAACTTGTCTCACTAGTTTCAGCCTGTCTGACATATCCATTTCATTTAGCTCCACAGTAGCTTTGCCTTCAGACCGCTCTGGTGGCCTAGTGGTTACAGCGTCCGCCTCGGATGCAGGAGGTCGTGGGTTCTATCCCCGGCCGAGTCATACCAAAGACTTAAAAAAAATGGTACTAACAGCTGCCTCGCTTGGCGCTCAGCATTAAAAGGTTAGGGTTAGGACTGGTCGGCCTGGTGTCAGGATAATGTGACTGGGTGGGACATCATGCTACATGTCTGTGGGATGATGCCCCAGTGCTAGACATCACTATAAACTGCCACCTTGCTGACATCGTAGCGATATGACTGAAACGTTGTTAAAGCTATATTAAAAATCCGAATCTCACACATACACACACACAGCTTGCCTACAATGTTGGAGGCCCTTTACATAGATGTTCTGCTAGGTGGTGGAATGTCAGTGACCTCAAGCAAGTATCTAGCACTGGTGTTGCCCATTAGTGTGTCTTGGATTCCAGCTTCAAATATCATAAATGTCAGGCATCATTGAATGATGCAGT